>NHTE02000021.1:210301-318634 GCA_002168265.2 Fusarium euwallaceae
GAACTGAATTTGGACGTTGGTTGTTGGGGTGAATCCACGGACGTTTGCGTCCGTGGATTCACCCCAACAACCAACGTCCAAATTCAGTTCAGTTCACTCGTTTCTGTCTCTGGTCGCTTCCCTTGCTTCTTCTATGCTATGTCTCTCCTCCCTTCCTCCATTGTGCCCTTTGTTCAATGTCTTGTCTATTGTTAGAAATACATCTAATCTTCAAGATATCAAACTCGTCGTCATAAATCCTGTTTGTTGACTTGCAACTGAGTTTACTGCACATTTCAGCTCGGCTCCAATGGATGTCAAGCCGTATCCGCAAGATCAGCTGAGCTTATGGAGCCATGTACGCTGCCGATCATACTAGGGTAAACCTTGCCGAGTCATCTATAGTTGCCCAATCAACTATCAATTGTACCAACATTCTGCTATCACTCACTCCGCTCTCAGAGCTGACAGATCCATCTTCGCCTGGGGTGGGTAGTACTCGAGGACCCTGATAATGGATATCCATCTCATGCCCATCATCACAATAGCATGAACCACTGCTTGTTCGCATCGTGCATTACCGAGTACATGCATTAGCATTACAATTCATTCACTACCTATCCTATCTGTCTGTCCTAACAAACGAATAACATCCCCAGAGGCACCTCATAAGACCTATGAATCCAATGAAAGGGTCGTGACACTATTTCGTGAGCTATCCCACCATCAAAGTAACTGATGTTCAAATCCAAACTCTTCCTCCTCTTGTTAAATAACACAGCCTGATAGCCGGCATGTGCTTGGGTATCACACTGTTAAAACCATTTTCTCTCCTCTAGTAGTAAATCTTCTCGCTCCAGATCGGAGGTCGTGCTCCCTCAGTGTCCCACACGAGGTGGTTCTTGTCATCCAGCGTGCAACCCTCATCGGAAATGGGGATCACCTTGCTTGTGTTGAACACCTCCTGCTTCGACACACCAGCGGGGTCGGCAGGAATCCAGAGCACGGGTGTTGCGCTGGTCACCGATGGAGGGAAGTAGGCATCTCTCTCAACCTCCTCAGTGTACTGGCGGTCAAGACCGAGCGAGTTCTCATGGGGCACCAGCTGGCGCAGCGTGGCATAGTCGGCATAGAGCCAGGGCTTCAACCACTTCACGAAGAAGTTGCCCTGCTTCTGAACACCATCTGTTCCACCAGGAAGGAGCTTGCGAGCACCGTTGGCGATGCCACCTCCATTGCTGGGACCGGCACCGTTGCTGGCCTGTCCATCCTCCAGCTCAGAGCCCTGCTGGCTTCTCTGAATAGCCTCCTCCTCAACCTCGAGGGATCGGGGCAGGCTGTACAAGAGAGGATCGAGGGCCCGGGACATGGTGATCTGGAACAGAATGGTGAAGACGAGGAAAGCAGCCATCAGGACAGCGGGTCCAGCAGCCTTGGACACGATAAACATGCCCACCATGCAGACCTCGGCGATGTAGACACCGACAAAGAGCTGCTTCAAGGCACGAGGGTAGATAAGACCACGAGTGTCGATGGTAGTCTCGGTGACGAACAGAATGTTGTAACGGTACGAGAGGTAAAACAGGCCCAGGCCGATGGTCGACCAGAAGAGCGTGATAGGGGCAATAACAGCGTAGACGATGCCTGCAACAAGGTTAACAAAGCACAAGATGATAGCACCATTGAATTACTTACTGATAAGGGCAATGGTGGTGTAGACGGGCAAGAGACTTCCCCACATGACACCACTGAGAGTTGTCCACTTGGTATACATGGCTCGGGGAGTGCCAGCAAGGAACTTGTACAGGATCTGGAAGATGACGCAGCCCACGACCTGGGTCAGCACGCTGGTAGCAATCGTGAGACCCTGCACGATGAAGTACGAGACATAGAAGTTGGACGACGTAGGAATCGAGCTCGAGAGCATGGTGAAGACTTGGCTGGGGTCCTTGACGATGGTGGCGATGGAAGCGACGGCACTGTCGGCAAGGGTGCGGACAAGGAACACCTGCAGAACCTGGAAGCAGAAGTAGGCGTTCTGCGTGAACAGCTCAGTCTGAGAGAGAGAAACGCAGCCAGCCAGCTTGGCAAGCATGCGCATGAAGACAGGAACCAGGGACATGAGGATAGCGAGAGCAATAGATGGGAGAAGACCAGAGATGACACCGAGAAGCCACTACACAACCGGTTAGCAATGGACACGGCGGGCGAAACTGAGCATAAACTTACCGAGGGAATGTCCTCGATCCAAGTCAAACCAGGAAGCTCCTTGATAGTGTTAACCTGAGCAATGATACCCACGATGGCAACAGGGATGGCCCAGAAGACAATGAGGGCGGCAATGATGGCGTAGACGGCATAGCGACGGATAAAAAGCTGCCACCAGGGGATAGACAGACTCTTCCAGACAACCTCCTCAGGCTTGACTCCAATGTATCGGGGTGCCATGTGAAGGGCATGGTGGTGGGTGGTGGTCTGGAAAGCGGCCTGGGCATCGGACTGGGTGAAGAACTCGACAAAGACAGCATTGTGCTTCTGGTAGTTTCCAGAAAGCCACTCAGCCTGAGCGTTGTCGGCCTTGGGAATCAGCTTGCTAAGCTCCTCGCGGCCCCATTCGATAGTGTCGACCTTCTTGCCAATGAGACCAAGGGGTCCAAGACGGTGAGTAGGGCGCTTCTTGTTGGGGATCCAGCGGGCAGCAAGGTTTCCAGACTCGGGATCCGAAGGAGCGGAGGCAGTTTTCTCAGCGTCGGCACCCGACTTCTTCATCATGTTGATGCGCTCCTTGTTGACCAGCTTCAGAAGCTTGACCTCTCCCTTCTCCAGCTTCATGGCAACCTCATCACGCTCCTTGATAATCTCGTCCAGCTCCTTGGTGTCACCTGGGAACCAAACGTTCTTAACCGAGTCGTTGAAGAGAGTGCGAATGCGGGCCTCCTCAAGGTAGTCCTCGGGAACGGATGTGAAGAGGACAGTTCGGGACGAGATGCGCTTAGCATACTGAGGGGTGAGGAGGAAAGCCTGGCGGACGTTGATGTAGAAGATGCACTCGCGAAGAATGGTATAGATGACAAAGCCGTAGACGATCCAAGCGACGAAGCAGTGGGCATAGAGGCGGTTCCTCTGGGTTGAGTCCGAAATCTTGATGTTGGACCAACCAAGAATCTCGAGCTGCTTCTTTCCATTGCCGCCAGTAGCGTTAATGGGGAAGAGGATGGGCCAAGTGATGCACAGGCTCACAAAGCAGATGGTGCAGCAGATTCGCAGGAAGCGGATGAACAGGTAGGAATCGAGACTCTGATGCTGCAGAGCGTAGGCATCGGGGATCTTCCAGAAGGCAGCGAACCAGTTGAAGATACCGTTGGGTAATTCTGGACTCCGTTCCCTGCAAGAGCGTTAGTACACGCCTTGGAAAACGGTTGCGCGGCGGATAGAAACTTACTGTTCTCGCAATGAGCCTAAGTAGGTTCTTGGCGCATAGAAACGTCGGTTAGACTTTCTGAAAAACAGAAAGATTACAATGTAAACCGCCGACGTGATAAGTACGGGGACGAGGGTAGACACCATGCCTGGAGATGATCAGCTCTGCTCTGCGACTGCATCCTGAATACTCTTGAAAGGACATACCCGAAAGGGACTGGGGTTGGTTTCCTCGCGCATCACCCTGATTCGGGTCGGGGAGATTCTTCTCCAACCAACTGATAAAGTTACCCATGATGGCGGCCCGGCAGTATCTCTCAGGATCGGCCTAGATCTATCCGGGTCGTTGGCCCTCGCTCTGGGCAAAGCTCGATAGGTCGTTTACTCTCGATTCGATGTTTTCGACGATCGCGCGACGTCGGGGGAGATGCTGATGGAGAAGCGATTTTTGGAAGGGAGGGGAGAGAGATTATGAAGGATTGAACAAAATGCGGGTGGTTGTCCCGTAAGTCGACGGGATGGCTGTATCGCACGGTGGAGGTGGAGTCCAGTCCCAGCTCAGCTGAACCAGAGAAGGAGACACAAGCTCGCTCGCTCGCTCGCTCTGGGGTTTATCTGAGGAAGGAGCAGCGGGAAGCCCAGGTCCCAGCTGGTATGGGCAAGCTGTTGGCGGGGCGGGAAAGGTCCCAAGTAAATTAACTTGCAGCGCAGACGCGTCTTTCGCGGCAACTGCCCACTTTCTCGACTTTGACAATCGATTCTATGGAAAAACGAAGAAAAAGGAGGGGGAAGGAAAGAAACGGTCGAAGCTCCCTGGACGCGACTATATGTAATTAATCTCTGCACGCACAATGAGGGAGGCCCAGAAGCTGGAGAACAAGAAAAAAAAAGCTGGTTTCATGGCAGAGGTTGGCTTAGCTCACTCCCGTCGGGTCAGGTCGTCAGGGGTGTGGGTGGAGGAGGAGGCCTGCCTGCGCTACCAGCAGGAAAAAAAAAGCTGCTAAAAAGCCACCCTCATAATAAAATCATGTCTCAGCCCAATTGGCTCCCCCCTGGTGGACGAAGTGATTTAGAAAAAAGAAGAAAGGAAAAAGGGAGTCGCGTGGAGGGACCTGGCATGCGGAAAGCGTACAACTCTTGTGCCATCTTGTGTAATTAATCCCCTGCCCTTCTCTATATTTCTACTATCAACTCGAATCCTGTGGTGTTTTGTCGTCTTGGGGGTGTGTGTGATGCCATTCGACGTCAGGGTGAATGTGCAAGTGCAAAGGCGTGGGACGGCACAAGACAAGACAAGGTGCTGATGGGGATACGTCACAGCGTAGCGCCGAGGCTGCGAGCGCATCGCCAAGTCCCTGAAACTCGGACGCGTCAGGAAACGGACAAATCCTGGTTTGGGCTTGGATCGACGGCTCTTGCTCTGGCGGAGCGGTGATGATGGTGGGATGGGTTGGTTCAGTCCAGGCCAAGGCCGGGTTCATCGACGGGTGGTGGGCGGCGGTAGTGGGGCAAGGATGATGGATCCCACCCCCTTCTTCGGGTGCTTAAATGGAACCACCCACCGAAAGAGCCCGGGCCAGCGCATCAATCCGCTGTAAGTTACTGGGTTCGCCAGCTATTCTGGGGGCCCAATGGGGTCGTCTGATGATCAGCGCACTTGTTACCAGCAGCAGCAACCAGCCAAGGACGGGAATAGATCCTGGACGATAACACGGGGGAAATAAAGACGGGATGACCAAGGCAATCCAACCTCTGAAACTAGAAACCGTCAACTTAATACGAAAAAGGGACCCTGTCGCAAGGAAAAGGGAAAGGGAAGGAAGGAAAAATTGCAACCCTAACTCTAAATCATGAATCTACCGTAAACGCGTGCGGGCCTCGGGAAGTGGCCTGGCCTGTCCTGGGTTTCTCTTCCCATCTCATCTCGGCTGTCGAAGCTTGGCTCCAGACTACAGGCACTATTGGTAAAGGCGCAAGTGGACGCACATGCACCAAGATAGTTTTACGGCTGTGTTATTTCCGTTGGGTTGCTCAGAGGCCTCCCCCACCGCCCCTTCGAGCCCTTGACCACGCACCAAGATAGTTTGTCCCGCTAAGGCATTGGTTCTCATCCATCCTGTACGACAAGTCAAACACATCTGGGTCAATCGAGATGCTTGTGTCGCAGCTTGAGTGAGTCTCTTTCTCATGACCTCGTGAGGGTTCCATCCGAAGTCTGGACCGTTCGCCCGTTGTGGCTCTTTGTCCTTTGCACTTTGGGTTTCAGCCATACAGCATCAGAATACAACGCCAGTTCCTGCGACCTTCAGCTTGCGATGTCGAAAAATCGAAGATGCAAGCACAGCCACGGCGAAACAGCTCGACAGGGATTATGCTCTTGCAGATGTGCGTGTGTGTGTGTGATGTCAGACGCAACCAGTCCGTCTCTTTTTTGCTCAACACCAAGAACTCAACTGTCGGACGGGAAAAAAAAAGTCAATGAATCAATCCCGGCGAAGATCTTGGGACGGGAATGTAAATCCTCTTCCCCCCCATCTGCCAAGGCTATTTCGACTTTTGACAACCAATTCATTGATCCAATCTCGTGGCGCTAGCATTGTCGTTGGTAAATGAGCAAAAGTCAGTCTCTTCTCTCGGAGCCTCTCCTACCCGTTTCTTGGGTCTTGACAATCTTGACGCCGTCTTTGCCGTTTCTCAGTGCCAATGACATCAAGTCTTGTTTCCCCTCTCCTTTGTTTTGTCCTAGAATGATGGCCTAGGCATCTCTCCAGGTTTGTAAATCAAGGAAAGCTCATAACGGCATGGTCACGCCGATCTAATCCATCGTCATGATTCTATGTCTCCCTTGAGCCTCTAGTTCTAATGGCTACTGCGCTATCCAGCCCAACGAGGCAAGGAGGCGCTTCCTAATCTTCCCCTATTTCGATCATTCCACCCTCCATTGATCGCTCTGATGCCTCTGCGCTGGTGTCCATCATGTCAACGCCAACGACATCATCACTTTCTCTCTCTCACCGCTGGCCTCGTTGTCGTCCATCCCCTTGCCCATCCCATTCCAGGGCACGCGCCAATTGATAAAATGGCGCTAACGCCCACTGGTGATGCCGGTTCAGCTGAGATGGTCTGCTACGGGCATCAAACTCCCAAACTGGCACTGGTCGACCAGGGTGTAGAGGCTTGTCCCATCCCCTCCTCCGGGTGACACGTCCAGCCAGTAAGAACCCCTGTGTCTTCATTCATCTGCCATGAATTAATTGAATTCCCATCGTGGCCCCCCTCGCATCTGCATTTGAAGCCCTGCTCGTCCGCTGCACTGCTTCATCAATTAGGCTCATGCCTGGGTATCATCCCGGTCTCGCAACCGTTCGCCAAAGCTTGTCGCGGCTTTGCCGACCGTGCCTCCAGCCTGCGTTGAACAAGTGACCGGGTGCGTTGAAGACAGGTTGGAAAGTTCCAGACCAGACGTGATCTCTGTGGCACTCTGTCGCCGTTGCAGTAGGTATGTAACGCTGTATCATCTAGACTTGCTCTCTCGAGTAAGGTGATGAGGCCTCTTGGGTTCTGGGCTACGCTTGACAAAAGGTACTGAACTTTGTTGACTGAGGCGTCACCACATACGTCTGTGCCTGTGCCTGTACCTCCGCCTCCAATCTAGAATGCGCCCCAAACATCACCTCTCAAGTCTAACAGCTCTTCTAGTCCATCTTGCCGTCTCCGTTGCTGCACAAGTTTCGAATTTTCGGGATGGACATGTACATGAAGGCAAAGACATTACCAGGGTAACTCGAAGCGATGCTTCTCATCCTTCGCGACAGCCAGTGGCTAGTTGGTGATTGGTGGAACACAGCGCTATATCTGATGGAGCTGGACAGTAGCAATCCCACCTCCTCGGTACTGGCCCAGGAGAAGTCCACTTTGCGTGAAGCCGTCTTGAAACTACACCTGAAAGATGGGTCTACTAGCCACATGACAAAGGGATGATCTTTCTAATTGCCGCTTCTCGGTCACTTCGGGGACAGGGGCAGGGGATATCAGTGTTCAGGTGAGCGGACAAGCAAACATAGTTGAGATTGCGATACACAAGAACGGCCTATCAGCTTCGAAGGCGAAGGGCTCGATAGACAAGGGGGGGAAACAAGCTTATTGTAGCTTCCCGAGCGAGCTGGTGACCTGCAGGTCGATACGGGTACAGACCTATTGTAGAAGAGCATTGATGCTAGTTTGGAGATGCGATGAAAGGACTGCCGCCCTCGTCGCTACTCTTTATCTTTAACATGTCTTGATGGAGCTTTCGGGGTGACATTGAAGCTTCCCTAACAGCTTGAGGCTCTGCTTTGAGACGACGATGAATATAGGTGTCTGGCTAGTTCTCGGTAGGTGGTTTGCCGATGCATAACGCCCGTTTGCGCAGAAAGCTGTAAACATTCTTTCATTCAACAAAGCATATAGTTGTTGGATCATAGCAAGCTTCAGACAATCCGTGCCCAAGCATCGCTGAGAGTAGGCAACGGTACCAGTTGCAACTCAATGCCACCAACTCACGGTGTTTCCGTCCTTGTCGAGAGAAAAGAACAAAGAAACCATCAGCCATTCTCACTGAAGCTCCTATCAGGGCGAACTACACATGTCCATGTGCCCACCATGTTATGGCGGGGATGGTACAAACAAAGGACTGGTTTCTTTGTTCTCTGAATAGCTTCCTATGGGCCAAGCCACCCTCTAGAGGCATCATGCTAATTCTGGATCCTTTGAAAGGAATTCAGATTCTAGTAATGGTATAAGACTAAAGGATCACGTTTATTTCTTTCATTCACCATCTTCTTTTGTTCTCGTGTTCACTCCTCACCTCTCTCTGAACCTGTCCTGAAACCATCGCAACTCACCTCTACAGTCGCAATGTCGTCTTCAGAAGACTCCTCGGATGAGGAGAGACATGAGCAGGAACGCCCCGTTCATCCTCTCCACATCCCTGCCAACAACTACGCGATCGCCTACAAGTCCACCTGGACCCTGCCCAACTCGGGCATGCTGGAACCAGAGGACATCGCCCTCCTCCAGCACGTCAACTGCTCCTATCTCTCGTCTGGCCGCCCTCCCACTCTGCTAGCTCTCAAGCAGCATGCCCAGTGCCTCGTCAATCTGATCCGCAAGCTTGCTCCGACTCTTTCTGGATGTGCCGTGGACATTTTAGGGGACGATCAAGATGAAGATGGCTCGTTCAAGGACCAGGCCTTTGACTGGTTGGCCTGCCTCGACAAACCCTACGAAAACGATGATGTTTCGCATCATGAACCCCTTTGGGCCCTTGCGAACACTGTCAAGGAGCAATCTGAGATGAATGGCATCACCCATCATTGTCCTTTGACTAGAGTCCCTGACACGGGCTCTACGGCCAAGCAAGGGGCTACTCGTCGTCCATACATGACGCATCATGATCTTGTCATGCACGCCAACGAGTGTCTTGAGATTCTCGACCACGAGTACTCTTCCACCGGTGGCCTCATGTCTCTCCTTCCCATTGGCGCAGAAGGCGACACAGATGATGATCGAGTCCATTTCACGGCCGATGAGCTCGCCGGAGCCCGCAATACTCTTCTCGGCCAGTGGCTTCTTCACCATCAGCATCTCGTCGGCCGCATGCACGAACTTGAAATCAGCTACGCCAACGCCCTTGATCTTCTTGCAGGCGAGGCTGACGTCCCGCTACAGCTGATGAGTCGTAACGGCGTCGACGGTATCTCAGGGGGTCGAGAGGTTGCATACCCGCAGGACAAGTTTGTTCTAGTCAATATTGGTGACGACATCACCAACTACATCCACCGTATGATTGACGTCGCCGAGGCCCAGATTGAACAGAAGGAAAAGATCTGGAGAGCAAGCGGTGTTAGTGGTGAGCGCATGTGGATGGAAGAAAGAGGAGGCAAAGTCTACGCCAGAGGCATCGTGCCCGTCGACATTATGACTCGCTTCTACCGCATCAAAGGCAAAGGTCACAAATCTCCCCTCTTTGTGATCCCAGCTGCGGAACAGCACCCGGGCGTTCAACACACTCGACGCATAGAGGAACGCCCGACTATCGTTTCCGTCGTGACTCCGACCTGGCCACAGCGCGTGTCCGAGTGGGAGACCAAGCAGAAAGCCAAACTAGATCAGGCGTCGAAGATGGATGTTCAGAATCAGACCCTCATACGCGACAGACTCGAACTGCAGGACATGCTGGCTGTCAAGGATGCCGAGCTGCGTCGACAGAGGCTCGAGCTGTCATTCCACGAGAAGCATCTCTCTGAAGAGGAGGCTGATGTTAGAAAGGAGCTCACTGCGTATGAGGACAAGATGGAAGAACTGAGATCTGTGTTGCCGAGCAAGTATCACAATCTGTTGGATATTGACACCGAGCCGGAGGAGGGGGCTTAGAATGTCCCGATATGTTCAAGGGGAATGATTAGGTGGTGATGATTATTCAGTTGTCATAGTTCTCTTCTTATTATCATCAGTCCTTCTAAACCAACAGAGAGCACAAGTAGTATGCCTATCTCTATCACCAAGTGATACTTCATGCTCTATCTATAAGCAAAGCTATCTACTACCCAAAGGTATACAAGACGAAGCACTAGGAAAAAGTATCTCCAAGTTCAAGATTTCTAAGTAAATTGAGCGAAGAAGTTCAGTTAGTTGGTCGAGGCTTCGGGGGAAATGGCCCATGGGGACAGTCTGGAGTTGTCGCTTTGATCATGTCTGCCGCCTACCATTCTTCGTCAGTTACCTTCAGCGACATCAGTGACCAAGACTCACCTTTTCAGCAATGGCATAGACAACGGCTTGCAGATGAGCCGAGGGGATCAGCGGCATGATGCTGGCGTCGACAACACGTAGATTACATGTTCCATACACTCTCAGTTCAGGGTCCACGACTCCTCCCATGTCTCGAGGCATCATGGCGACAGTTCCAGATGGATGTCTCTCAGTCGTAAGACCTCTTAGAACCTCCCGCATCAATTTATCATGATCTGTCGTGTTGAACGCCGTGTACGGCTGTGGCATGAGCTCCTTCATAGCCTTTGTCTCGATAAGCTTCATGTTCAGTTGAAGACCAAGAACAATAATCTCGCAGTCGATAGGGTCAGAGCAATATCGTGGGTCAAGAAGAGGAGGATCGAAGATTGAAGAGGTAGAAGGTCGAACAGTCCCACGAGAAAATGTCTTTTGGGCAGCCACAGTAAGTTGACCCCAGGAGTTGGCCATTGTCTCGAATATCCCCATGTCGTTACTGAGGACTTGTTCTCGAAGAATCTCTTTCTGTGCTTCGTAGCCAATCTTGACTGACACAGGGGCATCATCAGGAACAGCTTCTCCTGAACTCTTGTCGTCGACGAAATCTTTCTAGGAATCGGTGACGGACTGGAGGCTGGGAAAAGCAACAGTGTTGATGAGAGGTGCTGTCCAAGGACCTGAACCCTGTTAGTCGATCCGATATCCGATACAGAAGACAGATAGACGTACCAGTTCTGTTGTTAAAGTACATGCGAGAGATTTGATCATGTACCTCGCCAATAATTGCATCGCTCTTGAAGAGTGAAGAATTGTGGTCTATCAATGGTTAGCCTAGGCATGACGAGGAAATGAGAGGCTTACAGTAATAGGTAGCGTATATCATCGGATGATCCTGTAGATTGTATCCAACACCAGGCAAGTCGATTTCAACAGGAATGTCCAGTGATTCAAGAATCTTGGCTGGTCCGATGCCCGAGACCTGAAGTATAGTTGGAGAGAAGATGGCTCCAGCAGATACGATGACCTCTTTCTTGCACACAACCATTCTTTTCTTTGCCTTTTTATCCTCTGCAAACTGCACATAATATTAGTTCAATACTGGTCATTTGATGTCCTTGAATATCTTACCTCTACGGCAACGACACGTCGAGTCCCTGTGAATCGGTTGAAAGGCTCCAAAATGAGGCGCGTGGCAGTCTGTCTCGTAGCAACGTGAAGATTAGATCTATGATTAGCCGGGTTAAAGTGAGCCTCCCTAGCATCGAATCTAGTCTGGTTGGTGGGATGCATGCTCGATGGGAGAAGCATTGCTCCAGCGGCCGTCCCGTTGTTGGGGTCGTTGATGATGGGTATGCCAAGCTCTGAGAATCCGTCAAGAACATTTGCTATTTCCAAGTCAGAACTAGTCATGTATGAAAGCTTGTACTACGTAGGCAACTCACTGGATTGGTTATAGAAGTACCGAGGATACGAGACGTGAACTGAGCCATTGCTTCCATGCATAGACAAGTCGGGATGGATGCGAAGTGCATCAGCATCCTTCTTGTAAGCATTCGCGTTGAACTTTTCCGACTATAGCTGATCAGCTTCTATCCCTTGCAGTTCAATCTTCTTCAATATACCTTCTTGAAGTAAGGAAGCATGTCATTCCATGACCACCCTTTATTGCCAAGCTTCTCCCAGCCATCATAGTCAGAGGCAGGGCCCCTTGTCCAACAGAGGCCATTGAGGATGGAGCTTCCGCCTATAGCTTTTCCTTGAGGGATTTCCATGTACTGATCGTTGAGATAAGTTTGAGGTTCTGTGATCAGGCCCCATTCGTATTCGCTCCAACCACCGTTGCCGATTACACCTGGGACTGGGAGCAAGCCCTTGGGGATCGTGAGGTTTCTGGCATCGTCCCTAATAAGAGAGGTTAGTAATGAACGGCAAAAAGAAAACATCTTCAGATGTGTATCTACAGAGGGCCGGCCTCGAGGACGAGGACGGAAACTGCAGGGTATCAGTAACAGTACAACGGTCGGCGACAGATTGAACTACCAGAAGAATTCTCAGAAAGACGGTTGGCGATAGTCAGCCCAGCGGTACCTCCACCAACGATGATATAGTCATAAACACTGCGCAAAGTACTATTCGCATTCTCTGGGGTAAAGTGAAGAGCTTCGGACCAAGGCAGAGCGCACAAGGCCACGAGGCCCAGTAGAAGGCCCCAAGTAGTCATGGTGATGATGGAGTGTGATAAGTCGAGAAGAGCAAATCTCGAGGTGTGAGTTTAAATATTCAAGAGCAAGAAATCAACTTCAGTGAATCATTGAAGCTGAGAAGCGAATTTGTGAATGCACAAGGCATTTGTTTGCACAAAAGCAGTACCGAGATTCAGATTTGTGGCAGTGGCAAACAACTGCCAAGTCGGATTCAAACGCATACTACTCTTTCTTAGTCTATGTATACAGTTCCACAGGCTCATCTGGCTGAGCTCAAGAGCTGATGTTTGAGATATTAAACTAGCTATTTAATTGACACTCATGGCTTGCATCTCAGCACGAGGACATATATCCGGTCCAGGGGTCACTCCTTAGAAGTTGCACCATACCTCAAACCATTGCCAAACACTCGAGGCTTTCATTAAGAAAAATAGAAACTATTATTTAGTAAATACTTTTTTCGAGGAGTCTCGTTGGTATTTGGTCTCCATTTGAGTTCCGATCTCAGTTGATGTGGAAATACCCAGCTCCCGTTCGCTTCCAGGTGCTTCTGATTCCAACAGAGTTGAACACCAAGGTAAATAACCTAATTCAGGTAATACTACCGAATCTTTTATGGAAAATAGTCAAGATCCTATGATATATGCGTTTTCAGTTAATGCAGAGGTTCATCATGACTTGAAGACCAATGGGTATGAACTCAGAACGCAATGAGAGACAAGGTATTGGCTTGGGCTTCTAAGAAGAAGACACCCAAAGCCAGTGCGCACTAAAAAGGCCATTAGATTAATTTATTAAATTCTAATTCCTCGGGCACAATTACACGTTTGAACAGCTTCGATGTGTTTGCTGTCACACCGATGGTTCTCAAGCTGGACAATGGAGGGTGGCATGGCCACACAACATAAGCTTCCAGAATAAGATACTACACCTACCTTTTACAACCCATCAATCAGATTCAAGTCTAAGAATACTTATTCATCGCTGGCTATGAATAACAGCCACAGCCGTCCTGAACCTCGGACCCGTTCGGTTCATACACCCCGATAAGAGAAACGAACCTATCGCTAAAGTCACATTACTAAGCTGCCTACAAGCATATCTCGAGATCGGTCAAACGGGCTTCAACTCAACACCAATCATAGCAACGGCAATTGTCACGAATCTCGAAAACATTCAGCATCAACTCATGATGCTGTTTCTTTCGAGACAATGTGTCACCAGGAGCTTCCGGATACATAGCCTACCCGCGATTGGCCATCGTCGGTCCCTGCACCTGGCCCCTCCGTTCCTCCTCGACGACTACATCCCTCGGTATCAGACCCTCAGCTCGAGGGACGTGGCCAAGAAGCGATCCCTGGCATATGCCCACCTTCGTAACTGCAACCTCTGCCCTAGAGAGTGCGGCGTCAACCGGTACGAGAAGACGGGCATGTGCCTCATCGGGGAAAAGGTAAAGGTCAACACCATTGCTCCCCACTTTGGCGAAGGTCAGTCTGCGCTCTGTGCTTTTTTTGCTGTGCTCCCTTGCGTTTGCTTACATTTCATACGCGGTGTGTTTGATTTTGTTGCTGACTCGTTGATAGAGCCCTGTATTCAAGGCCACAATGGTAGTGGTTCGGTCTTCATGAGCGGGTGTAACTTGAGGTGCATCTTCTGTCAGAACTTTGACATCTCTCATCAGCGTAACGGCATGGATCTTACTCCCGAGGAGCTGGGAGACTGGTACATGAAGTTGCAGGAGGTTGGCAACGTCCACAACATCAACATCGTCACCCCGGAGCACGTAGTGCCCCAGGTGGCGCTGAGCATCCTGCATGCCAGGGACCGTGGCTTGATGGTTCCAATCGTTTACAACACGTCGAGCTTTGATTCTCTGGCCTCTCTCGAGCTGATGGACGGGTTGGTCGACATCTACCTGGCCGACTTTAAGGTGTGGGAACCCAGCACCTCCAAAAGGCTATTAAAGGCCGACGACTACGCCACTACGGCCAGGGAGAGCGTCAAGGCCATGCACGCTCAGGTAGGAGACTTGTGCTTCACTGGGGACGGTATCGCCAAGAGTGGGCTGCTGGTCCGCCATCTTGTCATGCCAGGTAAGGAGGCTGAAGGGGCCGAGATCATGAGGTTCCTGGCCAAGGAGGTGTCCCGCGACTGCTTCGTCAACATAATGGAGCAGTACCATCCGGATGCACACGTTGGCAAGAAGAAGCGAGGAAAGACCAAGGATGGCGAGGCCAACGATGAAATACGATACGCGGACATCAACCGAGCAGTCACCGATCAAGAGATCTCCTCAATCCGAAAGGCCGCCATGGATGCTGGGCTATGGCGATTCAACGACCCACCAAAACATGACGGGTTTGCTATCTGAGAGGCAAAGTAGGCTGTCTGTCTCTCTGTTGTTGGGTTACACACAGTGAGAAAAGAATGAACCTTGCCGCGAGGCTTCAGAACCAAGCCAACTTCGGGGACTAAGGAACGCCACCACCTGGTCAGAGCAACCCCAGATGGCTTCTGCGGCTCATTGAGAAAAACTGTCAGAGGGCAAACCGGGTGACCCAAGCCCTTTCAGGCCCCTGAACAGAAAACCCTGTTCTATTCAGGATCTTATTGCCCCGGATCCACACCAAAGGAACGACCAACGACGACGACGCAACCAACGCTAGGAATGGGGGACGTTGGCAAAGGAAATGGGTCTGGGCGAGACCCGGATCTCGCTGCTTGCTCTTTGTCGGTGACCGTTTCCAACTGACAAAGCCGTTCGCAACCCCCCTCGTCCCAATATAGCTTGTCTGTGGCGGGTGAGACGGCCAATATCTATCCGTTATGAGTGCCGATCTTATTGCACTGAGGACTCGATCATTATCATTCTCATTCAGAAAGAGCACGCTATCTATCAAGATGAACACGACATTTTCAACCGTTCACAACATGGTACAACTACCACCCATCGCTGCCAGGATCACGCCGCCTCCTGAGGAGTTGAACATTATTATTCCCAAGCCAGAAACACGCCTTGTTATTCCAGCATCACCTGGATGCATCACGCAGACACCATCAGGGGCAACGGCTAGTCCTTCTACGCGGAGGAGGAACCGAAGACGTTCGTCTAGTTCTCATGTTCGTCCCCCTCGTGTTGATGTGAGACCTGTGCCTTACGCCAACTCGCATCTCATCTTCTCTCCACGACCATACGAGAGTCTGTACGTGGAGAGAGCATACCTCACCAGCGCTCTCCAACAGCACTCCAGCCGTGCTGCAAACCTGATGAGGCAGTACTCCATTGTTGAGTCACAGCTTCAGGGTCTCCCCGGAGACAAGGGCCGGCGCAGACTACGCAAACAACTCGGCCTCCTCAAGTCAAGAATCAACGAGGCCTTTGAGCAGGAGAGGGCCATCTTCTCCCGTCTCACTGAACTCTACATGGAGATTCAGAGTCGCGAGAGCTGGATGCAGATCGGATATCAGCAGCAGCAGGCATGGTCGATAGACAGTCCCAGCGTCGGCACCCCTTCTGTCTACAGTCCCATGTCCTACAGTCTACCTACCCCGACTACACCCCTGAACGGGGCTTGCGCTGAATTTGTCCCTATGGGCTACTTTGGCGACGTTCATCAACTACCCGAGTCTTCGCTGGGACAGGAAGAGACTGAGACGGGCTTTGGTCTAGAGACTGTTGATGAGGCCGGCGAGGATCTCTTATGCAGACCTGATTCAACCTGTGAAAGCGTTGAGTCAGACAGGACCCCCACAACTCCAGCTGCAGCTGACGCCCCGAGCGTCGAAGCAACCGACCTGGAAGAGGCATCGGGTAATGTCTGGGCCATGGCTATCAGGAAGAGACGATTCAGCCTCCCATGTCTCCAAAACGCATGGCCAGAAACATGAGTCAAAGCAAGTGCCTGGCCATTATGTTACTACTCCTCATGTTCGATACAAAAAGTATGCATTGGTACGAATACACTCGATATAAACATGTTTTAATATGTACAAACGAGAAGCCTGGAAATACCTAATCAATGAAGCACAAAGCAACAAAGAAACATTTTCTGTATGTAAGACTAGGTTCATTTTTCATTATATCATTAATTAGCATAAACCGTCATATTAGCATCAAAAAAACAATTATATCCATGCTGCTCATTTTTTGGGTGAAATGTATAATACCTACGTTTGTTCTCAAAAACCAATGTCGCTAATATATCAATCTACCACCATAGTTCATCTTTTTCCTTTTTATTCAAGCAAACTCTCCAAATTGTCCGTCGTCAAACCCTAGATCCTTGGCTGACTGCTGCTTCTGCTGCTTCACATCCTGCGAACTTGGTGGAGGCGGCAGCGAGAAGCCGCCCTTTGCACCACTAGGTCCTGGCGGCGGTGGTGGAAGGGCAAAGGATTGCAAGTCTCCCGAGCTAGATCCTCCCGCTGGCGAACTCTGTTGCTTTCGCCTGCCAAACTTGGAGCCGCCAAAGCTCACTGTGATAGTCTCACCATCCTTGAGGCTGTAATCCCGTTTCTCTTCTTCCTCCTTCTTAGCCGCCGGTCGACTCTGCTCACCCTCCCAACCAAGAGCCTTGCGCGCCTCCTGCAAAGCAATAGAAAGATCAAAAGCCTCACTACGCTCCTCAAACCCAATACCAAGCACAGCGCGTCTCCCCTGTGGATCCCTAACCGTAAGAGCAAAGAAACGGCTACTATCAAGCACAGGCTCGACAACAGCAGCAGCGGTGTAAGGCGCGGCAGCAAACAGCTGTCCAGAGGAGGCGTCCTCGAGCACGGCGTCGACCTTGAGCTTGTTCTCGGAAGAGGGAGACTCGTAGGCTGTCTCGAGGACGCGTAGTCGGGCGGTGAAGATGTGCCGCTTGGGATCGGCGGTCCAGGCGCTGGCTGAGTAGCCCTTTGTGGAGGTTAGGGGAGGGATGTTGTAGACGTGGACGGCGTTGGCGACGAAGAGGATGCGCTGGATTGCGTCGTTCGGGAGGGGTGTGCCTGTGGCGGGATCTAGGAGCTCCATTGGAGGTGTATTTTTGGGGGGGGATTTGAAAGGGAGGTGAGGAAGGGAAAAGAGATGCCTGGTGATGGATGCTAATGTGGTGTTGCGACGTCTAAGAGGGGCACTCGGATCGGTGGAGGGGCAAAGCGCGGGGCACTGCTGTTTTACTGTAGGGTAGGTGAGTGGGTGGTTGACCTCGCAGATGGCCAGACTTGAGCACGCTATAGAATGATGCGATTCAACTGGCTGGACACAGAATTGGGCGTGTTCAATCAGAATTGCTTTCAAATTAGGCGCTGAAATACAGATATAATCTGCCACCATGGTGTCTACTACGCAGTATGGTGACCATCTTGACACGGAATACAGCGGCATTCCTCTATTGTTCAGAGGTCCATGTTATCGCTCGGCCCCGCTCCCCGCCGACCCCGCCAAAAATGACGGGACTGGAGAGCTCTCACTGACTCACCAGCGTCAAAATCTCCCCCTCCACCAAATCCAGACTTGGGAATATCATCATCCGCTCATAGAAGAGACGGCGATACTCCCTCCACGACCAACGATGGCGACCGTCGAAGCAACCCGTGAGTGTATCCCTTCAATATCTAGCTATTACCATCCGCTAACCATTCCATAGCCGCCGCTCCGGCTGAGCAGCAGGAGCAGCCATCTTCAACCTCCGACTTTGAGTACGCCTCCCCAACTCTTCCACCTTCCCTAACGCTCGCTAACAACTTCCTTAGCATCGTATCAACCTACCGCGGCCTCCTCGAATCAGACCCCCACCTAACCAAGCCCGTCGCCGCAATCGAGTCCCTAATCGCTCTGCTAAACGCCCACCCCTCGACGACAGTCTTTGAGACTCTGGAGATGGTCAAGGTCCACTCTGACCGTCTCAAGGACTCTGTCGCAAACCCGGTCCCTCTATCCGCCGGGACAGATCTCTTCTTGCAGTACCTCGTTTCGTCTCTACGCCAGCAGGATGGCAGCTTCGATGCGGTGCGACTGCATTTGCTCCGTAATGGTCGCCTCTTTGCGGCGAGGGCCAACGCTGCTCGTCAAGGTATTGCCGACGCTGGGTGGAGGCTCGTTCGCGAAGGGCAGTGTATTCTTACGCATGGTGCCTCACGATCTGTCGTGGGAATTCTGGAGCGTGCGGTGCAGGACCTTGGAGCTGCCAAGTTCAAGGTCATCTACGTTCGTGAGGAGACGCGCGTGGAGGAGAGTGACCGCGTTGTCCGTGAGCTCCGTGAAAAGGGTATTCCAGTTGCTGAGATTGCAGAGGCATCAGTTGCCTACGTCATGGGTCTGCTGCGACAGGTCAACATGGTGATTGTAGGTGCTGAGGCAGTCACCTCCAACGGCGGCATCATTTCTCGAATGGGAACCCTGCAAATCTCCAAGCTGGCCGCCCAGGCTAGCGTTCCCTTTTATGTAGCCGTCGAGACGCACAAGTTCGCCCGCAAGTTTGTCATGGACCAACGAGACATTGGCTTCAAGCAGGACGTGCTTGACTTTTCCGTCAACACCAAGAGCAAGCAGCCCGTCGATGCTGTTGACTTTACGGTTAGTATCCTATTTTCCTTTACTGTTCTGCAGTTTATCTGACAGATTTATAGCCCCCTGATCTCATCTCCAAGCTCATCACAGAGAACGGGATTAAGCTTCCTGGCTATGTGTTTGAGCAGCTCCTCGATATCTACGGTAGCTTGAACAGCTGAGCGGCGCGGCCAAGGCAGACACGACAATGCCGCGCCCGCCCTAGGCCGAGACAGATGCTCGTCTTTGGGAGACGAGTCTTGTTAAAGGCCTGAGGTGGTCATCTCCAGCTCGCCGAGCCGTCATGATTACTCATGACGTATCTCTATTGACCGCAAAGATTCAGTATTCAGGGAATGAAATGGCGTTCAGGATTAGTAAAAGATTTGCTCTATTGTGCTAGGGACTCTGAACAAAAGTTGGAGCCATTAATGTGCTATGTTTAGGTAGGTACGAGAAGGGGGCACCAAAGGATGGTCATGGACATGGAAAAGGTACAACATATCAATCTTTTGGTAGAGGAGTTCAAAAGCCACAATCTCTCAGGAGCCGACACTGGAACATAGATGATAAAAATACATTTGCTATCTCAGTGAGTGACAATCTTCCCCTTCATCCCTAGGTAACTTAGGTATTGTGACAATCTGGACCTTGATATAACAAACACCGCCTTGAAAGAAACACCCCTAAAACAACCAACCGACTACTAAAATAGTCGTTGTGACAAGAAAAACTCCAGGAACCTGCTCCCCGTACCTCACTACCCCTGCTCCTAGATCAAACTCATACATCCCGGACAAGCCTGGCTCCAACCCACGCATAGGGGTAGTTCCTCTGATACCAGTTTACAAAGCTCGCCCGTCCCGCAATGCGCGGGTGCGTAGCCCACGAACCGCCCAGAACAATGTTGTGCTTGCCGTCAAAGAAGTCGGTTGTGTACAGGGGATATAGCGACAAGGGCTCGAAGCCCTCGTGTGGCTTGAGCGTCGAGCTCGTCCACTCCCACACACCACCCATCTCAGACTGACCGGCAAGCTTGTTGCCCTGGGACGTCACTGGCATGGGATGCCAGTGTCGGAAACCGACGTTGGCGTCGGTCAGGTCAAGGAACAGCTCCGAAGAGCCGTCCTTGGCCGGTTCGGAAGATGGCGAAGGTGGTGTCTCCTCGACGCCATCATTGACAAGGTGGCTATATGCATATGTGAGTATAGAACTAAGAAGGGTTAGGCAAGGTGCTTACCCATTAACTGCTGGCACCGTCTTTGAGAGGATCCGTTCCGCATCAGCCCTCTTCTGCTTGTTGACGTACGCGTAGATGCTCTTGGCCTCCTCAAACGTAGGGATTCTGCCACCCATCCATGAGGCGCAGCCAGAAAGTTCGTCATACGAAGCAAAGACGGGCCAGTCTAGAGCGTACTTGAGTGGCACGAGCCCGTACACGGTTCGGACATACTTGCCCTGAAGAAACGAGTCGGGGACTTGGCTGCTGACATGGCCGTTGCCATTGGCATGTCCATTCGAATGTCCATTGGCGTGCCCATTAGAATGCCCGTTGGAGTGACCATTGGAGTGGCCATTGGTATGACCATTGGTATGACCGCTCGAGTGGCCGTTGGTATAACCACCATTGGTGCTACCGTTCACTGTCTTGGATGGATCCCAAGACCACGATGCTGGTACGCTGTTGGTCTTGGTGCTGTATAGATATTGAGCGTACTACAATGCAAGTTAGAACCAGGCGAGTATTCTAGTATTCTCATTTCATACCTCTTCGTTGGTGATGGGACGCCCCTGAGCCTGAAAGGCGTGGACCTTTGCTTGTCGGGCTGGCTTCTCATTATCCCTGCAACAAATTAGCTTGACGGAACCATCGGTAGAAGAGATCTAACATACCAACCAAAATGACCAGAAGGATCGGTACAATTCTCGGGATCATCCATGCCCAAGGTGATGGTTTGCTCAGGGACATTGAACCATTGGTTCGGTACTCTCGCCTCGTACGCCTGCTTAGCCATCTTCTCAAAGTTAGGCTGCGCTGTATGCGGCGGCGGGAGTGTCTTATTGCTCTGTAGCATCATGTAGAGCAACGTCTCGATGTGCATCAGCTCATGTTCGAACCCGACCCAGATGGCTCTCGCAATGTGTCTAGGGATCTTGCTTGCGCCATCTCTGTACATGGCCGTCACTCGGGATCGGACTCTTCCCTGATACTCTATGATTTCTTCAACTGGAGGCCATTCATCAGGGATCTCAGAGTGCGTGTGGCACAGCTCAGGGTTGTCCACATCGGGGTCAATTCCACGCTCAAAGATGGAATAGTAATATGCGGGATCAGTTGGAGCTTGGCCCGTAGTCTTGGTCAACTGAATGTCAAGAAAGGTTGGAATATGACCGAGGTAAAAGATGCAAGCATTTCGAAGCTTGATGGGCTTCTCGTTGAGCTCCTCATGAGGAAGCATTCCCTGGGTCACCACGTCCCATGCTTTCCACAAGGCCTCCCAGTCTTGGACCGAGGGAAGCGGCCCAGCGGCGTAGAGTGACGGGATCAAGCTGAAAGGCATGGCAGACTTTTGCAACATGTGAAGGCCTAGATAGGTAGTTGTCAGCATCCAATCCTTTCCGCGCAGTCTCTAAATATCTTGATCCTGTTAGACCCCCCCCACGTCATCTAAGAAACAAGAGCTAGACTTGCCGACCCGGCCATAAAGGGAAATACCAATATGCAGCCGTCGGATCACTGGATGCATGTCTTGTCTTGATTCGCGGGGTAGTCCGGGGCCATGCCATGCGCAACCCCAGGGGCCTCAAAATCCAGTTTCCGGGGTGGGAATATTGATCACGAGGAGATGCGACCTACCATACTCGTCTCCCCGACTCCAACGACCCATCTCGGTCAGGCCTGACTGGGCCCAGAGCGTCCGTGTTTCCTCGTCTGAATACTTCAGGCTCTGCTCAATCTCAATTCGCTCATGCGGCATGATTCTTGATCCGAGGACATCGGTCGGGCGAGTGGGTGCAACAAAGGCTTGATGGCGGCCGCCTTCATCATCGTACACGTACTCGCCGATGACCCTCCATTCTTCTACCTTGAAAGCTTCCTCAGAAAGGAGTTCGTTGGCATGGGAAAGGCCGTTGAGGACGAATCTATGTATCCTGTTAGTCCTGGAGAGCCGAGGTCCATCTATGATTGGCTTACTGATGGGTCAGCCCCTTGGAGTCTGTATAAAACTGTCGCATTAGCATTGCTCCCATGGCTGCTGCAAGTCATTACACACCGTTGTACGCATGGCTGAAACTTGGTTAGCGAGGCTGATTGTGAGGCGACGGTTTCACTTACTAGACCTTGGCTGGGTTATTGCAGGCATCGACACCTACAATCATGGAATCTGAAGGTCGGAGAACGTCCGCAAACCCTCCCAAGAAAGCTGCTGCTTCATCTCGAGAGAAATTGCCTGAGATGATGGAATTAGTGGCTAAAAGTTCTAAATCTCATAAAAACATACCGATACTGGATCCTAGATGAAGAATGCACTTTGAGCGCCCGGTGAGGGAGGGATGCTTGAGCCATTCCCGTCCATCATCATATGTGCCCAGCAGGCCGTGACACGACACATGCTTGAAGTCGGGCACTTGTGCGAGGGTACGCTTGAGCTCTTTGCGAGAAAGATCCAATGCAAAGTACTGAATGGGCTTTTCAAGGTCCTCGAATGCTTGAAGAAGCAAACAAACCTTGCGCAGATTCCTTGATCGTGTTAGAAGCGCGGTCGGCATACTGAGGGAATCAACTGACCCGCTTCCTAGCTCGATCACCATGGAGCCCTCAGGGATCTGCCTCGCAATCTCGGCGGACGACCGCTTCAACACCTCAATCTCATAGTTGGTCAAGTAGTACTCATCCAGATACGTGATCTGGACCAGTATAAGCAATGGTAAGCAGAAGGGTCTCGGTGAAATCAACATACATCCTCAAAGAGCTGTAGTCCCCTCTCGTTGTATAAGAGGAGCGTGGGAAGCTTGCGGGGCCCATCTTCAGGGTTGAACTGGGAGATGATCTGATCTTTCAAGTTGATCTCGACATGCTCACCACGAATATCAATGATATCTGGCACCACTGGTGATGGCTTGCTCACCGCGGGCCTTGCCCCTTGAAAGATGGCCGGGGGCGCGTTGATGGAAGAAGGCATTGCAAAGCAAACGCAAATGACAACGAAACAGTGAAGACGCTTCAGCTCGGAACGGGACGTGCTAGGGACGTGGACTGATGGGAGGTATTATAATATTTTATAACGCGCAACAAGACCGGAGGAGAGGCGCGTCCGTCCAAGGGCGTCGGCCTCGTTCGTCAGTAG
Organism: Fusarium euwallaceae; assembly: GCA_002168265.2. Lineage (NCBI taxonomy): Eukaryota > Fungi > Ascomycota > Sordariomycetes > Hypocreales > Nectriaceae > Fusarium > Fusarium euwallaceae. Next base: position 233,560 of record NHTE02000021.1, read on the forward strand.
TCCTCCCCTCCAACCCAGCAGCTCCGAGGTACCTGAGGATCTCTGCCTCCTGAGTGGAGAACATCTCGGGCAACTCCTCATCCTTGGGGGCAAGGCGTCTGAGCCGAGCCAGAGGCTACAGCCAAACAACGCGGGGGGCGCCACACTATCCTTAGTTCAGTGAATCGTCATGACACCGAAGGGGCAACGATGAGAGTCTGAGCCAGGAACAGCGGTCCACTTGGAAGCGGTACATGGAAGGCCGGCTGGGCGCCGAAGAAAGCAAATCCACCTCCGTTCCACAAGTGTCGGAGCGGTGGGAGGTGGAATCATATCTTGCCGGGCCTCTCACGGTGAACCATTTCGAAATAAGTTTGTCATGGACTGCAGCTCCAAACTTGCAAGCATCAGCGCTTGTGGAGAGAGAGTGGGAGAGGTCGGGAGCTGGCAAATCAGGACGTCATGAGCATCACGCCCCACGCCCCACGCGCGTGGGAGGCGATGCTGGGAAGAGCTCACGAGGCCAGCTCCGAGGTATCAGGCTTGCGGGATGTTTGATATTTGGGGGTGAGAGTGTCGAGCTCCCTGGGGAGGGAGGGATCGATGGTGCCGCGTCGCCTGGTTGGTGTCGGGTATTTAAGATGATCAATGGCGCTCGCGTTCGCTGTTGTGCATGGTGCTTGTGCTTGTGCTTCGGGACTTCAGCCTTATCTTGCGTGATAAAGACGACTTACAGTTACCCCGGATATTCGAGATGGGGGATCCGGGAGGTCGGTTCAGCTGATATGGTACCTACGCACGGTATCCCACATCCAGACCTCCTCTCTGCTCCAGCATTCCCGAACCCGACTGCACCATCTCCTGCAGAAGCCACGGTTACAGTACTGTACCTTGGCCGTCGTCCTCGCCGCACGCCCTGCCTGCGACATAAACCGGATTGTACGGGTCATGGATTGGAATCAGGTCGTCGTCCGAGGGTCGCACGTGGAACGGGGTTCGCCGATCTGGAGATAAGATTGCTCCTCAAGCAGAGGTCGTCGTCCTGTAGCTCCCCGTGAAGCTTCCGGCATGTCGACTGCAGACCCCCTCTATGCGCTCCTGGACCATCCACTAGGGGTGCTTGATTTGGAAGCATCTGACAAGGGGTAAGCACTTCTGGGCTTGGTGACATGCATTTGCCCAGTCTTGGCAAGTCTGACTTGATGCCGACGTCATATGCTCTGTGCTGAGCTCTTCTCGTTGGTTTCACAAGCCTCAGCGAGAACAGAACTGTTGTGCAACCACGCAGCTCCCCGAAAATGGTGGGCAAAAAAGTGCCTGGAGGAATGCAATCCCACGTCCAAGCGACCCGCCTGCATGGCCTCAGTTTCCTCGATGATCCGGCAGGTTTTGCCGACCGTATGCGTACCGGCCCGGCCTATGCTCGTGTGAGCAGTACCAAGACGCTGAGAGGATTGTCAATTGCTTTCATCTTGTTCGTTGAAGCCGTTACCGTAAGCGCATCAATGGGTCGACGCGCTTGATGGAGTCAACTCCTGTGCATGCCTAGGTTGTATATCCCTGACCGCAGCGTGGGGGTGGCTATGAAAACAACTCAAAAGAAGGCTGGCTGGCTGGCTGGCTGCCTTTCTTTGTTTCTTTGTCCGAGGGTTGAAGGAGGCAAGGTGAGGTATTGGATCCCATGGTTTGTCTACCCAATTAGGTATCCCATCAGTTCCTGCCTGTTGGGGCAAGTCGACGAGGTCCTGCGTGTTACCATGGATGGCTCCTGCCTCGCCCTGTTCTTTCTTCCTTCACAACATCCGAGACATCAATATCCACCCTCACATCTATTTCACCCATCTAAACACCATACATCTCCAGCCAGATCGCTTCAAGGACCATGGACTTTTTGTTTTGGGTGTCTCGCTAATTCAGACATCTCCAACGCCTCCCAATCCATGCATATCATCTATTCGGACCAGCTTCCAAAATCCCAGCAGAATGCGACACCACACTGTCAATCCCAATGCACCAATGCCCAAGTCTTGTGTTCATCCCAGTCATCACCAACACCTCTAGTTTCTGGATTCCCATGACGAATTCGTTACACCTGTTTTGGTTGTTATAACCTCCCTGCGCCTTGTCTGTCCAGAAACACCATTCCGCCAAGTCCTAACCAGCTCAGGGAATCCCAATTCCCAAAGAGCCCGCACCCGCAAACTCTTCCAAGTCATTCAATACCTTCCCGATTCGTTGCGACTCGATCATTTCAAGCTTCTCCATCGAAAATTCAGGAATATTTTGCTGAAAAAGGCCCTCATCAAGGCCTGGTAGTAGCAGTTGGCTTTCCGACAACGAAAATGGCGGTTTGCTTGCATCGCCCATGGGGGCTGCCTTGATAGATAGCCCTTCCCCTCGATGTTCCAAGACAACTGGGGGTGATTCAGCTAACCCAGATCGCAGTCCAGCTGAACTCCCCACGGCTGAAAATGACAACGCAGGGCTTATGCTGGGGCCGTGACTGTAGTTCGACGCCCCTTGATGATCTTCTGTCACGGTCATTAATCGAACAGGTTCCCAGCTGCTACCACGCGACCTGTCAGACCCTTCGTCCTGTTGAGATCGATATCCATCATCCGAGGGGGGCTGAGGAGATGCTTTGTCCGCCTTTGTGTCCGACTCATCCAGAACCATATCGCCAATAGGTCGTATGCTCAGTCGCCTAACTCCAAACGACGGTTTGGGCATGGGATCAGTGTTGTTGGCCTGTTGATTGAAATGATTCTTCGCATCCGCAAAATACTGGTTTAGTTCCTCCAGGTATGTCAAGTAATTTTGTGCCACCGGTAGACACTTGGTCAGCTTGTGCAGTGCTTGACAAGCCGTCTTTGTCGTCGCACCCTCCAACACACTGGTGTTCTCATCCATATCTCGTTCAATGCTTTCCGAAATTGCCATTCGTTGTTGGATATCCATGACAGGAAATTGATGAGCGTATACGGCCATAAAGCCGGATAACCACACGGCAAACACGGTCAAGCATGATTGAGGAAGCTTGTCCTTGCAGATTTCGACTAGATCGAGAATATCCCGGGATGCTCGGAAGACATTGTCAACAGCCTCTTCCCAAAACCGTGTTTGATCCTGGGTCCCTTGTGGTCTGCCATAGCGGATGGGCAGAAATGGAAGAAGCTCTCGGCCAAGGATGATTTGGCACACCGAAGATAGCATATGTAATGATACATACGTATTTGTAGCTTGGTGATTGTCATGGCGGTAATAGTTTTGACGTGACAGGGTGAATGTGTCCGGGAGGTCCATATGAAATCGATCCAGTCTTTCTCTCAGTCGGCGGAATGTCGATTGACTATCCCACGGTGGTATAGTTTCTTGCGAGCGGCCTCCCGCCGTACTGTATTGGGAAATGTCGCTCCAAATCTCAACCAACTGCACAAATCGGCTTAACGTGCTGTCATCGCTGATTTTCCGTGAAATAGATTCCTCCGGACATTTCAGATGTCCTGTGTAAACATCCAAAGCAAGATCAAACGCCATCTCCGAGCATGGCAATTGTATCCCGATGCTTTCTAGGGGGATACTCATGGTCCGCTCGCCGCCGCAGGCCATCATGCGGTCAAGTACCAGACAACTGTACATGGTTCGTCTTCGAGACTCCCTTATGATACCAATTTCAGATGACCTTGTTCGCGGTCCATAGGCCACGGCGGCGCGAGTTTCTCGTATCTTCATAAAGTGGTCGTCGAGCCCAAGCTTGAGGAGTTTTGCCATCCGTATTGCAACACCAACATACATCCAAGCGCCAGAGTTGCTAAACGTGTGACGTTGGCTCCACTCGAATAGCCCTAGCATAAGAAAGGCCTGGATTCTTTCCACGGTGGCAACGGTCATGGCTGTCCTCAATGGCCCGAGTGCCGTCGTGAGAGCATTGGCAAAGAACTCGGAGGCGGCCATCGGATCGGGCTTGTGCTGTAGTGTCCTTGGCCGCACGTTCCCACCCTGTTGGCTTGATAGGTGTGTCACATACTTGACGAGGTCTGTGTGAAAACGAGCTGTGAGGGTGAGGATACCAAGGAGGACCAGGTTGAGCTCGGACGAATGGTGCTGTTTCTGGCCTTGTCTGCGACTCATCTTCTCCTTCAAAGTTGGTAGATGAATGAAAGACAGCTCTGTCGCGAAATGTTGTTTATAGATGGCAAATAGCTGATCCCACAGCTCTATCGTTAGAAACGGGTATGTGAGAATCTCTTCGGCGTAGGCTGTGGATTTTTCACTGTCCAAACCAGGTGCTTCGTCCATCTTCCTCGCCCTCTTCCTCTCGTGAGGGCCATCCTTCTCTTGTCTTCCGCTTGCCGGGGGTTCAATTCTTTTGGGAGCAAGAGACGTGGCCTCCGGGTATTGACACTGGTGGCCTCCCTTGATACAAGTATCGCAGGGACTGTTACCGCCATCATTGTCGCACTTGATTTTCGATCTGCGACACCTCAGACAAGCAATGCTAGACCTCATCGGCTGCCTCATTTTCGAAGCCTTCTTTCCCTCCCTGGTGCTGGAGTGAGTAATAGGCCGATGATCGTCGGTATGGCCCCCAGCTGGCTCGAAATCGCCGACATCAGGCCTGGACTGTCCCTCTAGGAAGCCAGCCCGATGTGAGACCGGCGGAGTGGCCTCGGGGGCAGAAGAGACCTCCTCAATTTTGCGCTTCGGGGTCGACTGATTGGAGGATGCGTTAGACAGCTCATCAGCCTCGGGGTCCGCAGGCGAGAGTATAGACTGGATGCGAAGTTGAGAAGCTATTTTGGCGAGGTTGGACTCTGAACAAGAGCCCAGTGTGTTGTCTCAAGATTCAAGATAATGAGGAATAATATCAGGAGAAGTCACTGGTCCTCCGAGCCAAAATTGCCAGCGAATACCACTGATCGTGTTGGAGTGCAGATGCGAAGTCGACATATGCTTGTCCAAGTATCGTAAGCTGTGGCCGAATGACCAAACCAATCAAACCAAGTACTCTCAGTTTCTGCGTAAAGAGGCTGCAAAATGGATCGAACCAGTGTTGCGAGCCTGAACGTATCGATACGCTCAACCGCTCAGTCTCGAGTGTACTAGACGAAGCAACCAAGTTCAAGGAAGGCTTCACTCGGTTCTACTTTCATGAACGCATTGTGGCGATAGAAGGGTCAGATTTCCGGCTAAAGGCAACTGCTCTTGGTCGAGATCGTAGTTCAGCAACGTCGAGGATGAGTGAAGGGGGAAATGGTCGAAGAAGAAGCTGATGAAAGGGAACCACGAGTGAAACTTCCGAGCCGACCGCTAGGTTCTCAGGCCCGACTTATTAGTTGTCATGCTCGGTCCACCGCCTCCCGCTTATTTGCCTACTGTACTCGGGATGTACCAAGCTTCAGACCTCATAGCACGTTGGCTGTAATGCGCACGCCCTCCTGGTCTCCCTAGGTACCTCGAGATGGTAAACCTTGGCGAGTAATCTGCATGCCAGGCGTGTGGGAGAGCTGGGTAAGGGGATAGGAGCCGCTAACGAAGCGATCCATCTTGCCTCCGATGGTTGACCCCACAGTAGAAACCAACAGAGCTCAATTTGAAGTCCGTCCGTCCCTGCCGTGCCGCGTCCTTGTGGGCGTGAAGGGCGTGACTAGCTAGACCAGTTCGTCCGTTGAAGCCGTGGCCGCGGCAGCAGGGAAGTCTGGTCCCTGAGCAGGGGCTCGGGGTGTCCACCACGCGGGTAGGTCCCGCAGCTCGGTGGGCATGGTGAGCGCGAGATGTCGTCCAGACATCACGGCCTAAACAACGACCCATGCTCACTGCTTGGGTTAGTACGGAGGGAATGCCAGCCGGCTAGATCCAAGTCCTAACTCGGTCGAAAATGTTAGCCAACCAGATCGTCTGCAATGATAGATTAAGCATCTCGTATGACTCCTGGAAAATAGCAGTTGCTTTCTCAACAAACGCCATGGCAACATATTCCAAACCACCAGCCACGAGCATCCGTTGTCAAAAGTGGTCGCGCCATCGGAAGGCCAGCCGACGCCTCATCCGAGTACCACGCCTTGGTGTGAGTAGAACCAACCACGTTGAGCCAGGCATCCCGATTTCGCAATGGCATGAGCCACTACGTAATGATGGGGTAAAGCGTACCAGCTACCGTCACGAAGAGCCTCTGCGCTGTGGTCAAATCTGGGGCTGACTTGAGTTTTGACACCCCTCGGTGCAATATCCGAGGCCGCCGCCGGCCGTTTTCCCCAGCGTCCCGGTGGGGGTTGATTCTCCTGTTTGACGTGCACTGGGCGGACCCCAAGATCGACTCTCAACCTTTTCCGAGCTTGTGGAAAGGAACCTGGGAGACCTTAGACCGGGAGCAGACAAGACGTGCAGTAGTGGACACATGAGCGTGTATCCATACTTCCATTTCTAGCATGCATGTGCCCATGACGGCAGGCAGAGAGATGAGAGTTGGGTGCTCGATCGGCTTGGCTTTGAGAGCCAAGAGATGCCCGTATTCCTGACTTGTGCGCAATTGCATCCCTACTACAGACAACGTAGTAACGAGGGATTGACTCGTGATAATGAAACCAGGAACCATTCTAGGGACGGCCCTGCGAGGACTTCCTATCCGGAAACGCCAAGGGCAGCCAGGGGACCGACAGGCATGCGAAAGAGGGCGTTGTTATTAGTTTGCTTGGCGATCGTGCAGTTTTTCAATTGAGCTCGGGCCTTGATAGACCGACTGGTGAAGGATTGTCAGAGGTGGTTTGGGCATGCATGTAATAGGGCTGCATGTAAGTTGTTGCTGATGTTTTGTCAGGTTTTCCGCGAGGGGTAATGCTGAGACTTGGAGCATCTCGGGCGATTGGATATGCGCAGCACTTGCAGAGCCTCTGCTTCACACTCTTCTCCAGCGACATCGGCGGTTTTCCAGCCTCAATTTTGTGGATGGACAGATACCAGATGGATACATCGAGATCATGTGGAACCTGTTAGTGGCACGATTCTGACCAAAAGCATGGACCCGTGCGTGGGCTTTGTCGAGCAGTTTTCCAAGTACAAGTCGAGACCAGCGAAAGGTCAAATAGCAATTGAGCCTCGGGATGCAATGTAATAACACGATTCAAAAGAGAGGGGCGTATTCGATCATCAGAGACATCATTGCTCATGCTGTGTCGGATGGTGCACCGTAGCGTGCAGTCCAGTCATGACGCAAGGAGCCGTAACCAGCAGCTGAAGTGAGAGCAGCGGCAATTGCAAGAATCGATATGTAACGCATAGCCAACCATGACTAGTAGAAGAAGTCAAAAGATGGGTCCTGATTCCGGAAAATTGGTAAAACAAATGAATGTTCAGTGAAGTTGTAATTGTCTGTGATGAAAAGTTCCATCGATGATCAGGGCCCATCATTTTACGGGACACACGTGGTGCGTGACCGCGCCTGCCTCCTTTTAGGAAGGATCAATTCTTGGAGGAAGGCACGAATGGAAGGTCAACTGAGAGCGTCCACGGCCTCATCAATAACCTCACGAGCATCCATCCAGTTTACACCAATCTACCCAGTTCATACACGACTGCTGACTGTCGAATACCTGGTTTATGGATCCATGGATTCCAAGTGACTCCATCATCTTCCGTTTTTCCATTTCTCTCACCTCATGGATTTCGCCTTGGCATATGTTCTCATAATCCCATATGATCGCGATGACAATCCACTTCCTCAACCACCGTCCATCTCGGTTGAACAGTCAGACACCGCCAGAGCCCTGTTGACAATGGGCAACGACTAGCATCCAGCTCGAAGCGACAAACCTACCTCACGGCGAACCCCCACAGCCTACCTTACTCCCACGGATATGCCGAGGATAGATCCCTGTATCCCGCCTCTTTACGACGGCCTGCATGCAGTGACATGTTGGTATGAACATGGTCCCGACCGAGAGTGCCAAGCTGACCCCGGGCGGGCTGGCGGCCACCGAACAAACTATAACAGGTATGGCCGTTTAAGCTTAACTGCTTCGCCCTGTCGCACACGCAATCCCAAGCTGCTCAGCTTGCCAGGTCAACAACTTTTTTGTTGATTTTTCCAAGACACAGCAAGAAAAGAATGGTCTCGATGCACATTACGTACGTGATCAACTTTGACAGATGGTGCCAGAACCAGCACCTCGACATTATTCGCTCGTATTCCGGTGGCGGCACCCTCAATGGATTGCGCCCACCAATGAATGACGTCGACCCCTCCCAGAGGCCTCACAACTCACAGCTCACCACACGCATAAGCGCCGACAGGCGCCCTACTGCTTGACCATGATGGATATTTTGCGACCAACGTCCCCGTTGCGACAATTTCGTACCCATCTCTCGAATAGACCGCTTGCAACAGCCGCCGTATCATAAGCTATTTCATTAGGAGTTTAACGCATTGCTGTTGCGTTACCGCGCATCGCGCTTGTCAGGCACCATCTCTGGCCTGAGCGCCGTCATAAAACCAACCCCTCCATCTCTAACTTCGCGAGTTCCAAGCTTGGGACACTCTTCTACCCCTTCCTTGTTTTTAACAACCTGTCCCTTCTCCCTCAAAGAATCTGTATACGAATCTCTGTATTGGACGGTCACAAGAGCTTAGCAGATATGGCTTCGGGACACAACGTAAGTCGACTTCACTTTCAGTAGGCGCATCATGGTATCCGTTCATGACGTCTGCAACTCGCCCTCCCTTGGCGCCCCTTTCATACTTACACAGGCTTGAACAGGACCCAAAGCTCCTCTACGCTGTGGAGGGCATCAACGCCTACCACATTTCTAATGGCAAGGAGCGATCTCTCACCCGTTCGGGGCCGCAGACTCTGTCGCTGCTCATGGTCCCGACCTCGTCGGGCTTTGTTGAGCCCTCAGGGGTTCCCTCTGACGGCGAGGAGGACTTCTATCTTCACCTACACCTCCCTCCTGAGCTCGACCTCCCTTTGCCTGCCACGACTCAGATCTACCACCAACCACCCAAGAGCTATCTGATCCCCCGCTGGGATCTCGGTCCCGATAGTGGTGCCTTCACTCGAATCGAGTTCCCATCCCTCGACAGCAGATCGGGTGTCCAAGAGGATGTTGATACCTTCGAGACTATCCTCGCCCAGTGCACCGCTTTCCTCGAGAGAGCTCCTGCGCCCCAACCGAGAGACTCCAAGGCGGCCATAGCCAAGGAACGCGAGGCTGCTGGCGAACAGCTTCCCGCCTACAATCCGGCCGATTACAACCCAGGGGAGGCCTACGTCCAGGGCAGTCATAGCTCCCATACCGGAGGTCGAATTGTGCTTGTCGATGAGGAAGATGGTAGTGTCATCGGAGAACTCACCGACACCTACCAGGTGGTCGAAGACAGCAAGGTCCGCCCAGGCTCCAAGGGTATGCAAAATTCCTTCAGCATGATGCTTGAGCTGCTGCTAACATATTCCCAGAACCCGTCGAGATTTCTTTTCCTGCAGATGGCGGCCAGAACATTTCTGTGCAGCCTGTTTCGCAGGCATACATGGAGATGGAGATTCATCCCGCCTACAAAAAGTCGACGATAGTCAACAGCGCCTCCAAGGCATCCCGACTCATCGTTACGACATCGGATGTCGTGTCCAGGACGCTGCAGAGCCAGGCTGACAGCTTTACAAAGCACACCAAGCCAAATTCCAAGCCTGTCACCTTTGCTCCATCTACCCATGATCGGATTCGTCGCATCAACAACATCTCCGACAGAGCTGCGACCTTCTCAGCGTCGACAGTTGGGACAATCGGAAACCTAGCTCAGAACTTTGGCGCAAGCGTCACTCGCCGTAAGGATGGACGGGCCAGAGGCTTTGACAAGGATGGGAACGCAATCGACACGTATAAGCCCGGTATGCTCAACAAGAGCTTGATGGCCTTCAACACCGTTGTTGACGGTATCGAACAAGCCGGCCGCAACCTGCTTACAGGAACGTCATCTAGCGTGACCACAGTGGTTGGTCATCGCTGGGGCGCCGAGGCCGGCGAGGTATCGCGACATCTGGGAGGCGGCTTCAAGAACGTGGGACTTGTCTACATCGATGTGACAGGAGTCTCACGTCGCGCTATTCTCAAGAGTGTTGCCAAGGGTATGGTTGTTGGCAAAGTCAAGGGAGGTGGTGAGATCATCGTGGGGGGTACGGAGAGCAACGCCGAGCTCATTGCTGCCCAGGATGGAAATGGAAAGGGTGCTCATAGCACTTATGGGGATAACGTGAGCATTGCCAGCGGCTACGATCCCAACGGCAAGAGGCCAGCCAAGGGCCCTTTCTGAGAGGACATGATGACGGTCAACATCGTGGTTTGATTGGGAGGGAACTCTTCTTTTGCTGCGATAATGAAGGGTGAAGATGGGAGACCCAGTTGCATACGAGCCTACCTATGGATTTCTTAATGGCAGTTTCTACAAAAGAAACTCGAGAATTGAGCTAATTATTATCCTTCTGAAGATACATGTAAATATGGCATATTGATTTTGGGGTATCAACTGATGCCCCTTTATTCATATCTTCTTTGCAGTTGTAATTCCATGTGCCATGAGGTCAGTGAGCATAAAGCTCAATTTGACGTCACGTGTGATCGCGGGGCAGTCGCACACTGACCGCGTCGCGCCAAGATAGCTTCAGCTTCAAACAACTTGGAGAGTCACAGTCCATTCGGAACAAAAGGGAAGACGATATGGCCAGGTGCTTTTTAGGTTCTTTAACGGAGTAAAAAATTGTCTTTCAAGCTTCTGCACCCCATCCCTCTTTGTTCTTCAACCGTGACCATCCTGGACCATCATACGGCGCCCTCGATGGGTCGCAACGACTTCGATATTGGGACTTGAGACGATCAACTTTCGATTAATGTGCCGCTTCGAACTAATTGGTCTCATTATTATTACACTGCGCGAACACCGCAATCGGAGAAAGTCTAAAAGGGCGCAAAACCGGTATGTTGATTTACATGGAGCCCAACCAAGCCCAGACATCACCGCTAACTACTACCATCAAGCTCCAAGTCATGCTCCACGAAATCCTCCTCTCCCTCTCGGGACACCCATCCCCCCTCCTGCGAACCGACACATCCCAGCCAAATGCCCTCTCCGGCGTATCCCCTGCAGAGCGTCGGCTCCTCGCCTCGGCCGCACATCTCAGCGACGTCCACGTCAAGCTCATCAGCTACACGGCCCAGATAGCCAACGCCCACCCGTCTACCATCTGCCGCGCCGTCGCCACTGCCATCGACACGATACATCTGTCAGCCTTTCAGCGCAAGGTCCTCGAGGTCGAGGCGAGCATCCTGCGGGATGACCCTGAGCTGGTGGGGGCGTATAATATCGTGCCGTTGACGGCGGTCGTGGGAGAGTTCAAGGACTGGACTAGGAGAATGGATTGGCTCTGGGAGATGGTGCAGTTTATGCTTACCAAGGATAAGAGGGGCGAGGTGTGCCACGGAGCCCACCTGATGGACAGACTACGGCTCGAATTACAGAGCGGATATCGAGATGTGCAAGATACAGCCATGAGTCTTGTTACTGTGGCCGAGACAGCTTGGTTGAAGCAAGTATCGGCATGGATATTATATGGAAGACTTCCAAGTTTTGGAATCGAGGACTTTTTTGTGCAAAATGTCCAAGATTCTGACGAGGTTGGTTCCATTGATCCCAAGCATACGAGGACTATTATTGACTTGACCAGGAGTATATTTCACGGGCAAGCTTGTTGCCGGCTTTTGTAACGCCCGCTACAGCTTCTTCAATGCTCTTTATCGGAAAGTCACTAAATCACATCAGAGTCAGAAGCAGTGTTGACTCGGGACTACGAGGACTCGACCATCTATCATCCAAATTACAAGAGTTGTCGAGTCTTTCTTTTCCGATAAAAAGCACAAGCTTCTCGAGAGCCATCACAGCTGTACGACTATCGCTCTCAGAAAATACGCTGCAGAAACTTCTACCATTGGCCAAGGTGACAGAGATGCTGCAGCTTCTGAGAGATTTCTTTCTACTTGGTCGCGGAGAGTTTGCCATGCAGTTGACTCATGAGGCGGATGAAAAGATACGCAGTCGATGGAGGAGAGCCGACAATCTGGCCTATGAAAAGGGCGACGGTCTCAAGAATGTGACGGTCAAGGAGGGCGAAGTCGCAGCAGTCCTCGCCAGGACCTGGGCTGTTTTGACGTCGATGCAAGGTCAGCATGCTGAAGAAGATGAGCAGCTTGAACTTGCTCGAGACTTGCTACGACTTAATCTCACAAAGGCAAAAACATCTACGCCTCTGGGCATTGGATCTGGTCTGAGTCACGATGCTGCAAACCTATTATCCGAGTCACCATTTCGCAACCTCCTCTTCTCCGTTCCCTCTGCATTATCGGTTCAGATCCCACCACCATTGGACATGGTACTATCACCCTCGGATGTCCAGATATACTCGTGCATCAACGCCTACCTACTCTCCATGCGCAGGGCACACATCAGACTTACCGATTTGTGGAAAATCACCTCCCTACGACGTCATCACCCATCTCATCGAGGTGATCGGGACCAGATCATTATGCTCCGGAAACGGTGGACTGCGCGGGCGTCATCGATGCGCAGCTCTTGGACCACTGCGAGTGCCGCCATATTTTTCCTCGCAGAGACAGAAGCCTATCTCCAGACGGAGATTGTAGCTGGGCTGTGGGAGGGCTTCAATGAGTGGTTAACTGCCAATGATCCCAAACACGGACGATCAGGGGCGACAACACCAACAGCCAGACATGAAGACAAGGCCGGGGAGGGCGAAGACGACGATGACGATGATGACGATCTATGGTTGCGTGAAGAAGACGAAAACCCTGCTCAGGGAAACGCTCACAAAACACCAGACTCGTCTCCTCCCCATGATCCTCAAACCCTCTCTACAGCTCATCGCCTCTACCTCCGCACCCTCATCCATCGCCTACTCTTAACCCAGCCCACCTTTACACAGCCCCTGTACAACCTCCTCATCCATATCGACCACCTGGTTGCTCACCTGCACCGTCTCCACGCCATCTTCACCTCGATAGACCTCGAGACGGACGCGGGCGTAGTCGACGCCTTTGTCGACCTCGAATCAGAAGAGCGTGACGTCAAGCGCCGCCTCCACGAGATCGAGTCCCGCATCCGCTCCGGAATCGAGGACGTGGTGGCCGCCCTACGCGCCCTCGAGTCCGACCCCGTCTTCGCGGCCGAGTGGGAGGGTGACGCTGCCGCTGCCGAATGGACCCCCGCTACCGAGGATATCGACGAAGACGAGGACCAGCGCGGTGGCAGAGCCCGAGACGCCGACGACGCCGAGGAGCGCGGCGGCTATGCGCCCTCTCGGGTCGGCGGCATCAACCGCCTCCTCATGAAGCTCGACTTTGGCACATGGTTCGGCAGAGCGGGGGATCAGTATGACGAGGATCGATTCTGAAGTTTTTTCCCACTCTGTTCAACCCCTCCTGCGGCTCCGAAAAGAGTAGTAGGCAGCCAGGCTGGCGGGTGAGAGTGAGATGCAGGCTAGCAACGTTGATGCAGGCATCAAGGACGGACGTCGGATTGGCAAACCAAGGCACGTCTGCAGGATGTGAGGAATAGAAGGGACGGACTTGATTCCCCGCGTCTCGAGCAGAGCCAATGTCGTGCATTTGTGGCGTCACAGATGGCACGATTCTCAGGTCCGGGGTGCATCTCCAGCTGGTCTGACAGGGAAGGGGAGGGCGTGTTGGTGTTGTATTTGACGCCGAGGTCATGGACCGAGCACTGAACCATTGAATGAATGAGTTGTCAAGAAGACGAGATCCATCGATCGTCCGTCCGACATGCAAGTGTGAGCGTGAGAGAAATTTGCGCAATATTAACAAGAAATCTGTCAATTTCGCCGTTTCGTATCAGGTCATGATGGCGTCTCATCCAAGTGTGTACCTATCATGTGCGGGAGCTTTGCATCTTGGCTCCAATCACCCCCCAAATCCAGCAAATAGTGTAATGTCGTCGTCGTGCCATATCCAGATTCATCGGACCAAGATCCGGGGTAACAAGGAGAAAACCCATCCGGGGTAAAAAAGAAAAAGAAAAAAGAAGATACGCCAAGAAATACCCAAGTCAGATCGAATCCCGGGGTTTCCCGCCTCCCGTGGTCCGTCATCCATATCCATTTCCATTTCCATATCCATCCTTAGAAACTCCCAAAACACCTTCGCATACCATGATACCGTTTGGGGGACGTTTCCCATGCTCCCGTAAATGCCCAATCACAATGCCTCCAAAAACCATCGCCAATAACCCGTGGCGATGGTGAAATAGACAATACCAATAAACAACAAGGTCGCCATACATATATGTGTATAATGTCGTGTGTGACATGAAAAAAAAAAAAAAAAAAGAGATGAAATGTTAAGACAGGAAAGAAGAGAAATTTTGGTATCGTGAACTCGAGGCAAGGAGTGGCGCGCACAACGTCCTTTTTTTCCGAACGAGAAATAATGGCTTCTGTCGTAGCTTTCTTTGCTTTAGAAGAGATATCGTTGCCAAGTTTTGAGGCGAAATCAATCTGCGAGCTGATACGAATGTAGATAGGCAGGTGTAATCAATATGCGGCTACAGGCTTGCGACCAAACCGTAGTGATCCGCGGCTCGAGGAATGCTCCTCTGAGTGTCGGCGTTGGAAGAAGCTCTGCATGAAGGAGCGTGGATTTGACTGGTTAAAGTCACCAGTGCGGTTGCGGATGGCACGATGTGAAGGCTTCTTGGCCTGCCATCGCTCCTTGATGCAGTCGTCGACAAGGGAGATGAGACCGGTGGCGATAATGACACTAAACATGTGGGTTAGCCAGGGGGTTGTCATCGTCTAGGGTCCCAGATTACTTACTCGGCCACGTCGGTAATGGCGTCAATGATGCTGTTGTCGCTGATCCACATGTAACAGGGGGTCACCCAAGCACCAGCCATCTCATCGTCGAGAACTTGGTTAGGGCTGCGCATCTCGGGCACGATGTGTGCGACAGGAGCACCGTGGCCATCTCGCACAAGGTGAAACGACACCACGTTCAGGTTCTTGTCAATCACACGCTTCCAGGCGTAGGTGTGTCCCCACCACTCAAACTCGTACCGCTTGTTCGTCCGTCCTCCTCGTCGGGCAATGTCCACGCGGGCGTAGTTGCTGAACTCGAGCTTGATGCGGTTGGTTGGCACCATGCGTGGCTTGGCCTTAGTTGAGGGCTGCTCCGACGTCGTCGAGTGATGAGAGCCGGACCATACCGAGGCATTGTCAGCAGAAGCGGCAGACGTGGTAGTGGCGTTGCCATGCTTAAACATGGACTGTGTTCCAGAGGTGGTGCGGTGGAAGGATGTAGTCATGGTGCGGACAGCCGAGCTCATGGAGCGTCGCAGGGCTGGGCGTGCAGCAGCCACAGTGCCCGTAGGAGCTGGAGCATAGGCGCGCTTAGCATTGCAGACTTCGCGACCAGAATCGCGGCAGTAGCGGCGCAGGGAGAACTCTCGTCGGGCCAGGTCGTGCATACGTAGGTGAAACAGCTGGACGGCGAGAGACCGGCGGCCGTGGCCAAAGGGAACAACCGTGTCGACACGGAGGTTCATGTTGCCGTCCGAAGTGCAGTCATCGTGACGGACAGCGAGCCGATCGAGCGAAGGAAACAGGCGAGCAAAGTCCTGAGGCGTGGATGGCCGGCAAGGGCGTTCGTTGGAAGTGCCACGATATGGAGGCAAAACTGGAGGGATATGGAGAGACTCCGGGTCAGACAGGATAAAGTCCTTGTCCGCAGGCTCACCCTCCACGTCGTCCTCGTCCTCGTCGTCATCACCGCTCTCTTCATCGTCGTCCTCATCGTCCTCTTCCTCCTCTTCTTGCTCGTTTGCGTCAAGGTCTGCCTCTCGGCGCAGGGGTGCCATCTCGGAAAGGACGGAGTCATATGTGGCAATCGAGGACGAGGTGGTGTTGAAGAGCAGCTCGGCAGCTGCTGGGGCTTTCATGGTTGCTGTAGGCTTCTTGTTGTCGGCCACATCAAGGGCCTTAGTATTTGAGCCAGATGCTGAGTGGAAAGATGTGGGAGCGGTTGATTGAGAGGCTTCTGAAAAGTACGAGTCGCGAAGGGAGTCTGACTCGGAGGGGGCGGGAGACGTGGTAATGACAACCTTTCGTTGCCGCCGTGATGTCGAGTCGGGCGTCATTGCCATGGGTTATGATACAGTATTGGGCGTTTGTCGAATTCGTAGTAGGTGACAATTGTCGGTCAAGGCGTTCGTGTAAGTGAGGTTGATGTTGAGCAGTTAGTATTATGCTCTCTTGATGTCGTGGTGTTGTAGTCAGAGGCTTGCTGGTGCATAACAAGAATGAATCAGCCAGACAATGTTGGATTGGAATGACAACCTCGGAAGATCCAGGATCAAGATATGGGAGGCTGTCAAAAGATATATATCTTTAATAAAATAAAGTCGTCTGCCTTGGTCTTCGTAACGAGACGTTGGCGGGTGGGGAGGGGGGCTTATTTGGCACCGCGAAGCCTGACCTTATACGCAACCAGTGGAGCTCCGGGAGGCCAGGGGTAAGAAAGGTGCTGAGGATCCCAGCATGGATAGACTCGAGGCCACATCAGGGAACCTGGCCGCTCGCTGGCCGGTACAGTAGCGCTTTGGCGGGACGGACCACCTGTCAACCCGCTCGCGCCACGGCGGGGGGACAAGTGGAAGAAACGCCTCGCCCCAAGCGACTCGGTCGCCTTCAACGTTCAGCAGCCACCCCCTAGTGCCTCTCCAGCACAGCCAGCGGTTCCAGCACACCAAGTGGTGGTACAGCAGCCCTGGCATCTCTGTCCTCTGTCGTTGGCTGCAGAGGCCAAGGGCGAGAGCGAGGGGGGAACCAAGGTGTGCCCCCAAAGCCTGATGAACCGCACTAAACTCATGGTGGGCAGACAGTCACATCGCCGTGAAAAACTTGGCCGTTCCGGGGGTGCCAACAACCACGGCAGGTGAATCTGATCGCTCCATTCCAACTTTTCACCATCTCGACTCGAGCATGAGCATCTCGACTCTCTCAGTCTCAGCACACAACGGCTCTGTGGCGTCGTCCGTGGGGGCTGTTGAGGGACAAGACTGCCCCGGATGAGATCCCGGAACTGGGACCTGGGTGCCCGCAGAGTCCACCGGCTGCTGGTGTCAACCACTAGAGAGACTGCTAAAGTGCGCGTGTGAGGGCGCTGGGACGGTGTACCGCACACGGACAGGCCATGGCCAGGGGTGCAATAGCTGTTTGGAGCTCATACCGAGCTCATAGTCACACCACAGATGGGCTGTTGTCTCGTCCCGTCGATTCGGGCCCTCTGGGGTGATGGACGACTATCCCTTCTCAGTTCGGGAGACGGATTGTCGTGCACGCCGATCGACGGGATCTCATTCAGTTCCAAGTCGATCCATTGCCGGTAAGCAGCATGAGCTTGATCATGAAGGAGTCGCAGCTTGATTCGACGAGGCAAGCTTGTCGAAATTTTTCAGACCTTGTCCCGGCGCAGCACCAAACGGGGGAGTCGATGTACATTCCTCAGCTGGAGGACCCTTTGTTTCCCTCCACCAGAATGCTGGAGCCGACTGGATCACGGATGCATGTACAGCATCAATATCGATGACTCTATTGCTCCAGAGTCCCCAAACCCCGCCGGTGCGCAGCATCATCACGGCAACAATACAGGCCTCTTCCCCCCACGACATCCTGGTGGAATGGGGAAGTTTGATACTGGCCCTTTCCAGAAGTGACCAGCTCAGAGTTAAAAGTCGACGTGCGCTGGCTCACGGCCCATTCATTACTCACCATCGGCAGACGAAACAGGCAGTGCGGTCCCCAATCGGTCCAGTCAAGCCCTGGGCGTTTCAATATCGTGACCTTGGAGGGGATCCCCCGAATGAGAAGTGTCCCCGACCGTTTGGCAGACGGGATGATGGCATCTGTTCCGGTTGGGTCTGCGGGTGCATTGAAGGTGCGTATTTGCCTGAGAGTTCATTCAAGATGGAGGCTCGCGCCGAATATCGCCTTGGTCTTGTGGGTTTGAGTGCAGAGTTTGTGACTGAGCACGAGATTCAATGACTCTGATCAGATCCTGAGATGGATGATGCCATGTGCTTGTTACCTGATGTTTGAGCCTCAGATGACGGAGAAAATTCTGCTTGGGTGCCCGAATTGAAGGCCGGCCTGTCACGTACCTTCCGTCTCATTATGATCTGGCTGATCAATATGTGGACGAGTGCGATCCTCTCAGTTACGGCAGGTACCTCTCACCTGAATCCGTCGCAGAAGGAGGGAGGGCCCTCCCTGGAAAGGAAGCTGCGTGACTGCAACTTCCTGCGACAGCCGGCGCCCCTAAGCGCCCCCGGGCCTCTCCGCTGTCGTTGCATGTTGCACCGAGACCCAGGGAGCACGTTGCAAGTGCAAGTGCCACCATCCATACCTTCCTCGCCCGAGTCCACCCGCTGAAGACACTGGATGGATCAGAGATGCAATTCTCACAGGGCAGGAGCCAGCCTGGTCACTGGTTGTTGGTCGCTGGTCGCCCTCCTTCCCGAGGCACGCCCGTGACTGCCACCCATCCTTTCATCCTTCCTTCCGAATGTCACTACCGACAGAGTTACCCTATACCATGCCTTAATCCTCGTTTTTTCCTCCAGGATGACCTGGTCATCTTCCTTTGCCATCCATCAGCTCGTCGAGCTTCCACCAACCAAGGAGAGAGTCAACCACCCAACCCAGACCCATCGCACACACTCTTTTTCTTCTTTCCTTTATCCAGAATATCCCTCGGCCCCCGGCGACCCCGGACCTGATGCACTCCGCAGACGCACGACCGATTGGATCCCACGCCATCTCACCTCTTCGTCCTCACCTTCCTGGGGTTGCACAGAGCTCAGCAATCCCTGTGCAATTAGAATGGATGCCTTTTGATCGTTGGCTGGCAAATCTCTTTCCCAAACCGCCTCCCTCTGCCTTCCATCTGCCCAAGCTGTGGCTTGTCGATGACCCTAGAACGCGTCAGCCTTCTTACACATGTTGTGTCTGCCCCGTCGCACGGGCACTAGAGCTCGCTAGCGATGGCTCTGGACACCTACAGAATCGGTGACAAGGCTGCAATGACGAGTACCTCAAACCAAGCCTCGCTGCGGAGAGGCAAGCCCAACGGTGCCTGGCTGGAGTTGTGGATAGACCTCACTCCGCCGCCTAACTAACCAGCTAAAGTGCTTCTATTTGGGGAGTTGCCGTCAGCCCCGCCATGGATCTACCTACCTAGGCTGGGATGCCTCTGCTGGGCCTCAATGTACAACCAGACTCCCCACAGTTTTCGACCTCAGCCTTGACAATGACTGCCCTGTCGGGCACTGCTAAGCTGGACGGGCAATATGGATTGACTCACGCGGAAGGACAAGACCCATTGCTTCAGCATCGGCAGGCAAGGCAACAGGGCAAACATGCCAACTCATGGCTGTGTTGTCCCGAGACTAGAGACATGACTGTCCGCGAACAGTTCCCATGAAGATCTCCCAACAATCCCATCAACCCCAAGCTTGGGATCTTACGCCCATTGCGGAAAGAAGCTATAGCTCCATGATTTGTGGTTGCCTCTGTCGCTCGTTGCTCAATTAGCCGAGCAGCTGGACATTCGCGATCCCATCATTGCATCTGTGGCGCCCAGGTAGTTCTGCATCTCGCTCAAACCCGTCGACATGCATCATGCATACGACCATGTCTCACAATTTGAGATAGTCGAGGACTCGAAGGTGCCACGAAATCTGCCAGTCCGGGTCTACGTATGCTCCCGTCCTACAGTGACGGGTCCAACATTGCAGCAACCAGCTTACACGATCAAGACGATTGTTCGCCTGGACGGAGCTGCAATGCTCTACCCTGCATTGTCTTCACACCTCCACGCCGGCAGCCCACGCGCTCAACATGCACGTCGAACCGAAGCTCGACGACCAAAGCCAGCCCATCAAAATGCACATTTGAATGCATGTGTCGGCCTCTAATTCGTCTTGTTCCAAGCCATCGACCCTCCCCCAGTCCTTCATGTTGTCTTACACGGCCAATTACAAGGTTGACGGTTCTTCCGCTGCCGCGTTGCGCCTTTTTTTCCAGAAGCGCAGGCCCCCTGCCTGTCGACTGCAATGATTACTGTACAGATCAAATATTGGGGACATTCAAGCTCGCAGGACAGGGTTCCCAGGAGTTCTCGAGGGGGTCGGCACACTGGGCCGGTGGTGGTGTTCCTGGAGGGAGCCGGGCTCACCACGGCACTGCGCCTATGCCTGTACCGGTGCCTGGTTGCCTTATGCCCATCCCATCCCATTCCATGGCTCTAGACGTTCCGTTGGGACACTGAGAAACTCGGGCGTAACTACCGCTGCCTTGGGCTCAGTCTCAAGCGGTGCCTGACTATCATCTCAAAGCTACAGTACTGTGAGGCCGTCACATTGCCCTTTTGGACCAGCTACACGAGTTTGCTGTCCTCGTGTCGCTGCTACCACCAACCATGGAGAACCGATGCCACCATCTCAAACAACCACCAATCTTACCCAGCCTTGACTCTGAAGCTGACCTCATTCTGTCTCAGCGTTTCCCCAATCCTCCATCAACTGAACTAAAGCTGGCCTTTAGTGTGGTCGATCTGTTTTCTCGCGCATCTCTTACTGCACCTATCCGAGACCAGCATGTCTGCTTGACGCAATGCTACGCGGGAACTATGTACTCAGCTGCAGCGGCTTGGTTGAGGAGTTCATGGCATCATCTGGCACCCAAGAGCCAGCTTCCCTGATCATCTCGAGATGATGGCCGCTCTGTTTGTTCGGAGCATTAGACATGACGCTGTCTGTGTCAGGCCTCAAAACCCAACCAGAGCTGACGGCAACACGATACTCTCGAGACGGGCCGTCGCGAATACGGCAACAGGGCCAATCAATGACCAAACGCCTCACTTTGTGCCGTGCCGTCTCTGGTCTCCACGCCTTGATCCCTTCTGTGACGGTGCCTTTCAATTAGGCGCGTTCCGGCCCGTCGGGAGATAGGTAGGCAAACAGTGATTATCAGGCTCTTGCCACAATGTGCACTCAAAGCCAAGGAAGGACAGGCTTTTTGTCTTTTTTTTGCGCCAATGGCTAATGCTTCGAGACCCTCTTGGAGGCAATACATGGATCAATTGGGCGCGATCCGAATGGATGGCCGTTGACTTCTGGGACCCTGCGCCTTTCTCCTACTTCCTTCACCCCACGCGCTTGATGCCTAACTGGCTGATTGCCGAGCGATGTCCTTGGAGAGAATTGCCTCGATTCACAGGACGCATTCGATGCCTGCCGCTGCGGACCCACGATTCCAGTACTGGTAGCAGTTATCCGGCGATACCCTTTCTCCTGTCTGAGAGATCCGATCCGGCGGTCACCAAATGTCTCCTCCCCCTGTTCCCTCTCTGGAAAGGGTGACCTGACTTCACCCGTCTCATCGTCCCACAGCTCCAGTCACGAGATGCGCTGTGTTTAATGAGTTGGCTGCTCTACCTGTTTTACGACTCGCCTATGCCTCTCGTCCTTCACCATCTTTTTCACCGTGTCGTCTCACAAGACGCTTCTAGCACCTCATGAGAGAACCAACCTCACTTGCCTTATTTGGCATCCCGTCTTTGACCCCATCTGACCCTGATTGGCATGGGGCATGTCTGAATCTTCTGGCCTGATGCATCGCGACGTCACCCTTTAAACGGTTCGTTGCTTTTTCCCTGGCCGTTGGAGATCTCGTCGATCCAGCGACGCGGGACGGGGGCTTGATGCTTGCTGTGCGCTTGACTATCACTTTGTAGATCCTAAGCTCCAAAGCCAACATGGATAAAACGTGGCCATAAAGGCTATGCTTAGGTGGCTCATGCTTACTCTGACTGTGTTTCGGGTGTATTGTGTCTTGAGTTGAGTAGACTGTGCGAGTTGAGATACCATGCCTCTCTGTATGAGTCAAGATGACCGTGCAACTGTAAGACTCGGAGGGCACGATAACTCGGAGGGCACAATACAAGATAAGACATATCGGTCAATAACGTAACCTACTGAATCGAACTGCTTTACTACAACTAAATCTCTCTGACTGACTCTCCCTCATGCATCGTCACACACACCCATTTCAGCTCGCATCCCCTCATCGGTCAAACAGCTATCCCACCACATCAACGCCTCAGGATACGACCCCGGGGCCATGCCCAATCCAAAGCTCCTTCTGTTCATCATCATCATCATGGTCATCATCCTCCTGCCCCACAGGTCGTCGTCGTCGTCGTCGTCGTCGTCGTCGTCGTCGTCGTCCTTGTTATTCCGTCCCCAGCGCCACTAGGACTGGCTGCTCCAGCCAACCCAGCTTCGGGGCATGACGCGCCAGATCTTGACCTCGCCGCTGCGCAGGTCGTCGAGCTTGAAGCTCTCAACCTTGACCTTTTTGCTCTCGCGGCCCTGCTCCCAGGCGCGCACCTTCTTCTTGGTGCCGTCCCACTCGGCCACGATGGCGACATGATCGGGTTTGCCAACCTCGGTTGAGTACTTTGCGTGCATGGGACCATGCTTGCCCTGGAAGCGTGCGTTGCGGATGGTGAGAACGTCGCCGGGTCGGATCACGTCGTTTTGTTGCGTAGATGCGTTGGCCATATTGGAGTAGACGAGGGCGCCGTATGCGCGGGTGCCCACAGGGGGGAGAGCGTCCTTGAAGGGCTTGAGAAGCTCTAGCACGAGGCCTTGAGGTGTGCCATCTGCAACGACAGTGTCCTTCTTGGCGGCCACGGCCTCAGAAATAGGACGACCGAATCGTTCGTAGAACTCTTCCATCTGGTCTTGTCGGAGAGGGCGAGGCGGGGGTTCTTGACGCTGATCGAGCTCAACGTCAGACGGGTCGTAGGGATCATAACGGATTGTCAAAAAGGTCTGTGAGTAATCTTGGTATAGGATAAAGATCTCGCGAGTAATAGTCGTCTTCTGTCCACCGTTGGTTGAGGTAGACTCCTCGCTTTCAAAGAAGATATCCTTGCGGCCTTGGAGGACAGGCGGCACCTGGTTAGCCTGCTTCCACCAGCCGCTTTGGATAGCCAGGTCGATGTCGTTAGCGATAAAACCAGACTCCATTGACATTGATGGTCGGTGGAGGTCCATGGAGCGTCTGACGCCGGCACCTGCTCTTGATACATCTAGGGATGCTCGGCCAGAGGCTCGGCCTGCAGGTATAGATGGCGGAGGAGCTCGTCGTTCAATAGGAGAAGAAACAGATGGGGATCCAGGGAAGATGGCCTCCTCTTCAATCTTGGGAGTTCGAGGAGCGTAGGCATGTCCACCAGGGGTACCTGAGTAATTATACGGGTCATACTCTTCCTCATGAGGAGGAGGCTGAGGAGGAACTATGTGGGTGGGAGGCGGAGGTGGAGGAGCAGCGCGTGGCACATCAACAGATCGGCGCTTATTCTCTGGAGGTGGCTGTGAAGGGACCGGCGGAGGGACAGCCCTGGGGGCTGCGGCGCTCGGGATAGGAGGTGGTACATTAGCGGGAGCTTCAGCGACAGGAGACTGAAGGGTGTTATCTTCCAGGCTGGAATCGCGAGCGTGGGCCTTCAGGGCATCCTTGTGAGGGACCGAGGAGGCAATATCTGTGTCGTAATCACCCTCATATTCGGTGACCTCTTCGTCTCCTTCCTCACCGGCCTGGGGCGGTCTTGATGGGGTTGGCGTCTGAGTATCTTGAGTTGACTGTCTTCGAAGCGCTCCTGGGGGAGGTGGAGGAGGGGGTCGGCTCTGCGAGGGAGGAAATGGTACAGATCCAGGGATAGGAGGCGGCGGCCGGCTTAGTCGCTTGTTGGCCGTAGAACTAGGAGAGGCGGGGCTAAACTCTTCGGGATCATGGGATATAGAGGGAGATCGTGCGGGTAAAACAGGGGGCTGAACCGGCATCGGCGGCATAGGAGGAGATCGCGCAGTAAGCACAGGCATTTCCCTCTCGCTCTCTCGGCCGCCGCCAGAAAGCTCATCGCCAGACTCGGAGCCTTCAGTTTGAGACTTCAGGTCCGAAGGAGGAGGAGGTGGGGGAGGCCGAGCTGTAGAAAGTTAGATCTGGATATCGTTGGAGAACGAGCTTTGACTTACCCTCAGACGGCACAGGAGGCGGCACCGGTCGGCCTCCAGGAACAGGGGGTGGTCCTGCGGGATCCCGCGGGGGAACTGAATAAACGGTCAGTATGTTGTGTGCTGGATGAGATATAGTGACACGTACTTGTAGGGCCTGAAGGAGGAGCAGGAGTAGTCTCGCCCTCCTCCTCGTCCGTATCATCCTCCTTCTGCTCCGCTCGAGGCGGAAAAGATGGCACAGGGGGTGGTGGCGCTCGAGCCGCTGGTTCAGGCTCCTCTTCAGGGCGAGTCATCTCTTCCGACTTTCTGGGGCCTCCCATTCCCGGGAGAGCCATCATAGTAGGGATGGGCGGAGCAGCATAAGACACAGGTGATGCTTCCTCTACGCCCTCATCGATAGATGTTCGCTCTGGCTTGGGGGGTGGTGGTGCCTTCTTCTTCTTGGGAGGAGGAGCGGGGGCGGGCATGGGCGCACCGAACATGCCGTGGAAACCCATACCGCCGCTCATCTTGGCCATTCTCGCCCTCAATTCTTCCTTGCGCTTGACCTCGGGATCAACATCCTCCTCTTCCTCTTCCTCCTCCTCCTCGTTATCACTCTCTTGCTTCTTTGGCGCCTCAGGGGGAGGACCAGGATGTACGGGTAAAGTAGGCGGCCGTGAGGCAAGTCGAGACACACCATCACTATCGTCGCGCTCCGTCAACTCATCGTTGCCCTCAGTTGTATCACCGGCTCCAGACATATCCGCCTCATTACCATCATGTATGGGTTCCGCGGGTCCCTTAGACGACTTGCGGCGTGGAGCAGGCGGCATGCGGTTCGGCCGGGGTTCGTCTGTAGATGTCCTGACACCCGAATCCTCGGTATCTCTGCGCTCAAGAGGAACAGGAGGTTGTTGTGGTGCCTCCTCCGTTTCACCCACGGCTTCGGCATGTCCGATACTCTCGCGCTTCTTCTGAGGCTTTTTGGGCTTCTCCTTCTTGGCAGCAGCATCGGCATGTCGCTGCGCCTGTTCCAACTGCTGCTTTTGTAGAAGAGCAATGCGCTCTTTTAGGCTGGTAGGCTTAGGCTGATCCTCATTACCACCCTCCTGACTCTCAGACGGCACAAGGCCGGCTCTCTCGGCTTGTCCCTGGTTCTCAGCTTCCCTCTCTTTAATTTCAGGATCCTCATCTCGCCGGTAGACCTTTGCAGTAGGAGTTTGCTGCGGGGGAGGCACGTAGGCATGCCTGCTCGGAGGAGGGGCAACAAACGGCTTTCTAACAAAGCCCGAGCCGCCGAGGCCGCTGGGCTTGAACGGCGCGATGGGAGGCGCTGCGGGTTTATTAAAGGCCGCAATGCGATCCTTGAACGAGCTGCTTTTGGGCTTCTCTGACACGGGAGGCGGACCGGGCTTAGGCTTGGGAGGAGGAGCCGCGGCAGCTGGAGCTGGAGCTGGAGCTGGAGCGGGGGCTGGAGGCTCAGTAACTTTGGGAGCTGCGGGCGGGGGAGCCGGTGCAGAGACGGGCTCAACAGGCTTTGGTGGTGCTGGCTCCGGGACAGCCGGGGCAGGAGGCTCGGGAGAAGCAGACTTGTAGACGGGCTCGTGAACCTCTTCGATCTCGGGCTCGGGTTCGGGGACAGGCGCTGGCGGCGGCGCTTGCTGCGCAGGTGGCGGTGGGGGAGGAGCAGCAATATCTTCGACGGGCTGGGCAGGTTCGGGCTCCTTCTTATGACGAGTACGAGTAGGGCGAGGGGGCGCGGTAGGCTCGAACTTTTCGACAAAGTTGCGAGGAAAGATGCCTTCTTGCTTCACGCCATGGTCGTCAAGGTATTCCCCGCCATACCAGTCGTCGTCCTCCTCATCCGTGACGGTGATTATCTGCCCAATACTAAAGTTCAGATCGTCCTCGTGAGGAGATGAGTACTCGTAAAGGGCCTTGACCTTGAACGGCGTGGCCATGTTGATGGTGATCCTGGACGAAGCTCTCTTGCAGAACGAATACTGCCCGAGGCCGGATCAAAGCTGTCGGGGCGTGTGGCTGTATGGAGCGTAAAGTACGTGGATGCTCGCAGGTCGACAGCTCGCCTGGTTGTGGGGCAGACAGGGGCGTCGTCAGCCCGTCGAATCAGCCAAGGCGGGGGAGGGAATAGCGAGGAAGATGAAGCTATGCTGGGGGGACGACGGGACGGAGGGGATTGGGCGAGTCCCCTATCGTAATGATGAATATTAGGTGTGATGCTTGAGCTCGGAACAAAAAGGTGAGCAAAAAGGGAGATGCGAGTCGCAGCAAGGAGGCGGCGGCGGGCGGTGGTGGTGGTGGTGTTTAGCGGGAAGGCCCAACCTGGGGCGTGCGTTTGTCGACGTCAGCGCTCCAAGCCCGTCACTCGATCCATCCCACGGCTAAATAAAAAAAGTGTTAGGCGCGGGCAGAGCAAAGTTACGTCGTACTGTACTTGGAGAGGCCGAGGATGATCCCGAGAGGGATGTGAAGAAAGAGATTATGATGCAGAAGAAACAATAGAAGGCACAAGAGGACACGGATGCAAGTAAGTAGGCAGTGAATCACTTGCTCTCTTTGTTGTTGGTTGTCAACGTTGGCTGCTTGCTTGCCTAGGTATCTGTTAATAGCAGTGGCCGAGCAGCCCGGGAGGTACAGCCCGTAGGAAGAAGAAACCTGGGGCAAGAAACAACCTTGCCTGGGCTTCTAAAACAAGCCAGGCATAAAGTACCTTTAAGCTCGTGTATCAGCCTAATGGTACTTGTCAACTACAGCTTATTTCCCAGTCGTCTCATGTAACGCTCAATTCTGAGCTCGAAGGAGCAAGTACCCTTGCTTTAGCAAGGACTGCTCCTCGGGCTGTGCAGCAATGCATCATCCATGATAGCACCACTTCAGATTGATGAGTACCTCTAGCTTTTAGCAGCCACACACACCTCAAACGCTCGCCCTGCGTTTCGACATGATCACAAGTGATTGGCCTGAACACCTAATTCTAATCCGCAAAAAAAGGACGTCTGGAATCTTCTGAAACATGAAGCTTGTTCCAATTAGCTTTTACATACATACTGCGTATGCCTTTATCCAGTTGTTTTCCGTCCTTCAAGTTGCTTAACAAGCCTCTTGTTCCTTGTGGAGTGTGGCTTGATCCCTTAAACGACAGCTTTTTTATTGCCAACCATCCATCGTCATTGCGCTTGTCCATCGGCTGTGGCGGCGGGGTACATTTTCCCATCTCACGGTTTTCAACAACTTCATTCCTCTTCGTCCCTGCCAATAATTCTGGCTCGAGCTACCATCTTGCACCTGCGCGCCCATCATGGCATCAACTGCCAAGCAGCCAGCTAAGGGCATCCTCAAGAAGCCCAAGGCCGCTGACAAAGAACCCGACGTCGATCCCAGGGAGGTCGCCCTCCAGCACGCCAGGATCATCCAGCATCGCAAAGACCTTGAGGCTGAGATCCTGGACAGTCTCATCCTTCTCTCCGAGTACCCTCTTGTTCGCGAAGCCCCGCACAACGCCGCAAATCCTGCCCCGTCCGACATTGCCGACTTCAAAGCTCACGTGCGCCTGTTCCAACCCTCGGATTATGACGACCTCATCGTCGAGCGCAACGTCAACGAACTGTGCGGATACTCACTTTGCGCGAAACCCCGGCGACAGGTTGGGCCTGGAGGCGAGTGGAAGATTCTAGGCAACGGAGACATTGTCAGGCGCAAGGATGTCGAGATGTGGTGCTCACAGAAATGCGCCCGCCGTGCTCTCTACGTCAAGGTCCAGCTGAACGAAACGGCTGCCTGGGAACGCGCGGGTATCCCAGATATCCAGATCGAACTGCTCGACGAGACAGAAACAGAAGTTGACCGAGCTGCACGGAAGCTGGGCGACCTTAAGCTGGAGGAACAGCGACAAACAGCTCGAGACACGGCTGCCTTGGCCCTTGAACGCGGCCAGCGCGAACCGATGCAACGAGACAAGGTCAAGGTTACGTTGAAAGAGAAGGACGTCAAGGCGCCCTCTCCTGTTCCAGACACACCTGAAGTCTACGATGATGACCATTTGGTCGTTGAGGGCTACAAGAGTAAACTTCGACCAGACAATGAAAAGGAGGACCAAAAGAAATAAATTGGCTTTTGTAGGCGTTGTATCATAAAATGGCGTTGGACGGATGGCATATATATCATAGGATCGACATGACTGCAAAATAGACAAGAGATACCCAAGCGACATGGCACTGGGACTCAGGCATGATGCAGCAATCCGCTGGCTCAGTTCCCCATGGTGCAAACTGGCCTTGGGACACAAGGTCACGTTCACAAACGAGAGGGAGGTAACTTGGCGATCAAGCGTCATCCCTGGAGACATCCAGAGGAATCGGCGACACCTTGGGGGGTTGGAAGATCTTTCTTTGAGACCTATGCACTCACTGTCCTAAGACGCCAAGTAGCAAACCCTGTAAATCCCAGACACCCATAATGTTCCCAAAACCAATTTTTTAGTCGCGGCGAGGAGGGCGGTCGCCATATCGTCGGCCACCACGCTCGGGGACCTGCTGCTGAGAGACGGGGATGACGTTGACGGGGATGGACTCGAACTGGACTCTTGGTTAGTATCCTGCGATGTTTTGTATTTGGTGGTCGGGGGTGCACATACGCCAAGGTGCTTGAGGAGGTCCTTGGTCTCGCCGTCGACGTCGAGCTGACCGCCAGACTCGGAGTTCTGGGTGAAGTCCAGAGCGGAGACTTCAGGAACGTACTGATCCTTGCGCTCACGCTCCTCCTCTTGAAGCTTGAAGGAGATACCGCGGACGGGACCACGCTGAATTCGCTTCATCAGATGGGTGGTGTAACCAGCAATCTACAAAATTCCTCCGGGTCAGTCGCTGTTCGGGATTCTGTCGTGTGTGTTCTCGCGGTTCTAACCTTGTTGCGAAGGCGCTTGGAGGCGATGATGGCGATCTCATCGCAGATGCGCTTGTTGGTCTCGAAGTCGAGGGTGAGCTTGGGGTAGTACCGCTCAATGATGACCTTGGCGGACTTCTTGACGGTCTTGGTACGGACGCGACCCATTTTGGCGGTATTGGACTGTTGGACGTTGGGTGATGGGTTGTTAGTGAGTCGCTCGAAGAAATTCCAACAGTAAATTTTGGTGTTGAGCCGTGGTGGGGGAAAGGTGCACGCACTAGCGATTAGGGCTCAGAATTTTGAATCACGTGTTGTGGCTGACCAGCCACTTTGTGGGGCTTGTCGCTTACCTCGTTGTTCCTTTAGGCTTGATGCTACCCACTCAGCCACACAGCACAGGACGGATGCGAGAAAAGAACTGAACCAATCGAAGCTCAAGACTCGCTGCGTCAATGATGTCTCGTCTCGAGTATGGCCTAGGAATGCTTATCAGGAGAATCCCGAGTCAATTCTTGCTTTCAATTCTACTTGTACAGTTGTTTGGTACAGGATTTTTCTTTGCCAAGGAACATAGATGGCATCGATATACAACAGCTTCCTAGCCCCGCGTCAAATTCATCTATTGCTTCTGGTCAAGACCATAGCTGCTGGAGCTACCCAGAACATCCTTTTCGGATTGGGACGCTGAGTCGTCTTCAAGAAGCTCATCAGCGACACGGTCGCTTCGCCAAGCATCATCTCCAGTGTCCATCTTAGGGGCACGCCTCTCCCCGGTGTACACCTGCTCCTGTCCCTTGCTCTCCCTCGCCAGAAGTTGGGACTCAGAAGTGGTGTCCCGGAGTTGGAGGACGACCTTTCCGCTAGGGTCGACAGTCGCTGTCACGGGCTCGACGTAAGCCTTGGCACCGCCGTATGTGGTGGTGTCAATATGCTGGATGCCGTCGAGCACCTTCTTGTTTAGACCCCGACGTTGGTTTCTGCCGGTGAACTCGTTGTCGCCAGGAGGAGTGTCAGCGATGAAACCGCCCACACCAAGCTTAGCAAGCGATACGTTCCGCCTGGGTGAAACGACTCGGGCGAGGACAGGGGTGTGTCGTCCTTGGGGACCATAGACAGGGTGGTTCTCCATGTACGCGTTCGTTCTCAGGTAGCTGATACCAGCAGAGGGGTGACTAGGGGGAGGCCCAGCCTTGCCGTAGGGACTTTCAGCAGCCGCGTTCTCTCCAGTGGATATGAGAGTCTGGAGAATGCCCACTGGGTGGCCTAGGGGAGCGAGATCGAGGAACTTGGAGACAAGTCCGTAGAGCGTAGCTCGGTCGCTTCGAAGAGAGCGCACAAAGTCGATGAATTGCTCCTTGCTAATGTCCCAAGGGTTGATTTTGGGAGGGGCCTCCTCGCCCTTGTCCAAGGCTTCCTGAGCCGCCTTAGTATTTAGAGACTCGGCAAGTCTCTCCTTCAGCAACCATCGGAAGTGGGCACGCTTTGGTCGTACGCTCTTGTCGAGATATTGGATGAACTCGCCCTCGGTCAACCTGGCCAACCAAGGTCCCTGGAACTTCCATCGCTTATCATCCGCTCGTCCTTTACGGAAGTCGGTAAAGTCCATATCCTCCTCAAAGACAGACTTGCGCCAGATATCAGTCCTTGCCGTACTAGTTGCTCGCTCATTTTCCTTAGGAATCGAAAGAGACACACGAAGCTCCTGGAACTTTTCCAGAGACAAAGTGTAGTCGGCGGCAGAAGCGAAGTCGGTAACACTCTCGATAGCATCAACCTGCTTAACTCGGATGAGGGGTGTCGAGGTAGTCATGGTGGACTTGAGAGGGAACGGTCGCTTGAAGCCCCAATCTCCCTTCTCTCGCGACGAGAGAGGGGTGGTAACTGACTGGTGCTGGGGATATTGTCGTGTCATGGTGGGAGACTTGTGATCGCTCATGTGCAAGTTGGTCGACTGCGGTTCGGGCAATGGCTTGGGCATGGAGAAGAGCCGAGAGGATCTCAGCAGAGCCCCTCCGGGCGAGACGGTTCTGCCCCCCATTGCGACTCGGAGACCGTTTGGCGAGCTCAATTGGCTTGCCGTTCTGGTATATTCGTGGTGGTCGGCTGGCGTTGAGCTGAGGCCGGCGAAAATTCGCGGGCGTTTGGAAGCTTTGGCGGGATATGCCGGTGATGACCCGGGTTGGTCTCATTGGTTAATTGGACTCAAGCTGGGGGGCACCTTCCATGGCGCTGAACCCCACTGAAACCTTTCTCACAACCCTGCAACGTTGATTCATGAAGTAAAAATACAGCATCTAGAAGTGTTTAGGAGGCAAGATAAGCAGGTAGTTTTCTCTTCTCTTGGTTGAAAAATCAAGAGTGAGATGCAAGCTGTCAAGAGGATGGCTTCAACTTCAAACATTTACAAGTCGCCAGCTCTGACATTTGAGCTCGTTGCAAAATGCTCCGTGAGTCTTACTTGGCGATTGCCTCACTTTGTTACACAAGGCTAATTAATGACTTTCCAAGATAGACGACTAGGGCGCGGGCTTCCATACTGACGCTGCCTCATGGGCCAGTTCAGCTTCCTATGTTCATGCCTGTGGCTACTCAGGCATCTCTCAAAGGCATCACTCCTGAGCAACTCGAGGAGACAGGCTGCCGTTTGTGTTTGAACAACACATACCATCTTGGTTTGAAGCCGGGACAAGAGGTTCTCGATGCCATCGGCGGAGCTCATAAACTTCAAGGATGGAATTACAACATTCTGACCGACAGTGGAGGGTGTGTGTTTGGCTCTGTCATCTACTCGAATATGGCTAACTTTGTTCAAGCTTTCAAATGGTCAGTTTACTCAAGCTTGCGACCATCACTGAACAGGGCGTTGAGTTTCTGAGTCCCCACGATGGAACACCTATGCTTCTCACCCCTGAGCACTCTATGTCGTTACAAAACAGCATCGGTAGCGACATCATGATGCAGCTCGACGATGTCCTTGTCACAACCTCACCCGACAAGGCGCGCATGAGAGAAGCTATGGAGCGTAGCGTGCGGTGGCTAGATCGCTGCATAGCAGCTCACAAGAAACCTGACACTCAGAACCTCTTTTGTATCATCCAGGGTGGCCTAGATCTTGACATGCGACGAGAATGCTGCCGAGAGATGATTGCTCGCGATACCCCCGGCATAGCCATAGGAGGCCTAAGCGGCGGTGAGGCCAAAGCGGATTATTGCAAAGTCGTAGAGGCTTGCACAGCACTACTCCCTGACCTCAAGCCGCGGTATGTTATGGGCATTGGTTATCCTGAAGACCTGGTGGTGAGCGTTGCTCTCGGCGCCGACATGTTCGACTGTGTATGGCCTACGAGGACAGCTCGATTCGGCAACGCCGTCACCAAGCACGGCGTTCTCAACATGCGCAATAAGAAGTACGCTGCCGACTTTGAGCCCATTGAGGAGGGTTGTGGCTGCATGATCTGCAAGCCGTCCGCTGATGGAGGGATGGGTGTCAGCCGAGCTTTTGTGCACCACAACGCCTCTAAGGAGACTGTGGCTGCTCATCTATTGACGATACACAACGTGTACTACCAGTTGAATCTCATGAGACAGATCCGAGAGGCTGTCATTGAGGACCGCTTCCCAGCTTTTGTGCGACAGTTCTTCGCGTGGCTATACCCCGAGAAGACTGACTATCCGGAGTGGGCAGTCGGCGCGCTGAAGGGAGTTGGTATAGATTTGACAACGGAATAGAATTAAGACCCCATTGGTGTTGTTTATATGTATAGGCGCAAGGCGTTGGTGAGAGGACTCAAGATGGTGGGATATCAAAAGTGAATTTCTATATATACGGTTGGTTTCCCTTCATATGCCAACAAGGATCCCCCAACAATGGTACGCTTTGTCCAAGTGTTGTCCAATATAAATTCATTAAACCATGCCAGCAATCATTAGAACCAACACAATTTCCACTCGAAATGTAGAACCAACAACCCAATCCCCACTCTCATCATACAACGACCGCTTACAGAGCAACAGCCAGAGCAGCAACGGCGGCAAGGACAGCGCCGAAGCCGACACGGAGAGAAGAGGCAGAGTTGCCGCTGGTCTCACCGGTGGTCTCAGTGGTGGTAGGAGCAGGGACGGTGACGGTGACGGGACCGTTCTCGCTGGTGGTGGCATCGCTGTTGGCGTTGTTGTCATCATCATCATCATCGTTGTTGCTGGTCTCTCGGGGAGAAGACTCAGTGGTGGAGTCGGTGTCATCGTCGTCGTTGTTGTCGTCGTCAGTCGCGGAGGTCTCAGAGTCCTGAGTGCGAGTGGCAGCAACGTCGCAAGCAGTAGTGTAGCGCTTGCAGAAGCTGGCAAAGGTCTCGGCGACTGAGGAAAATGAGTTAGTATAGAACCAGCAGTGAAGCAATTATGAAACATACCACCAAGGATGGTGTCGGGCTCGCCAGTGCTGGCCCAGCTGGCGCAGGTCTTGGCATAACCGCCCATCTCATCAGTCCAGGTGAGCTTGCTGCCAGAGCCACGGCAGCTTAAGAAACGTTAGCTATGATCAAGCTCTGTATGTCTTGAGGAAAACTCACCAGTAGCACTCAGCCTGCTCCTTGAAGGGAAGCTCAGTGAAGTCGCTGTTGGCGCGAGTGCACGAGGCGAAGACGCCAAGCATGTTCTGGCAGGCCAGAGCATAGGTCTGCTCAGCAGGGCTGGTCATGGTAGCAGTCTCGTCGTCGTCGTCGTCGCTAACAACAGCTGTGGTTCTAGGGCTGCGAGTGGCGCTGCCACCACTACCACCGCCGCACGAAGCAGCGAGAGCGCAAGCCTTGTAGAGAGTGCCGTACGCTGGAGAGCGCTCCTGTTAGCATTGGATGTCATACGAATTTGTCCTTTGGGTGCATAAACTCACCCTCATACTGATCGCTGGCAGTGGGAAGCTCCTCCTCGAGGTAGTTGGAGCAGACGGAGTAGAGAGGAGCGGCGGCAGTGCTTCCATCGCAGCAAGCGCATCCAAGGAGCTCAGTAGGATCGGCGTTGGCAGCGGCCTCAACACCACCTAGAGACGACACACAGTCCTCAAACAGGTTGACGGCCTCAGAGCAGGTCTGGTAACCAGGGTCTCCGGGGTTGACGGCCGCGACATTGAGAATGCCAGGGGCGAGGGCGGGAGCGATGGTGACGACCTGGGCAGCGACGCCGCTGGTGAGGATGGAGAGGACTGCGCTCTTCATTTTGAAACTGGCTCACTGATACTTCGATTTGGTTCGAACAGTATTGAAGAGTAGATGGAGTAGAGACACCGGCCGCTTATAGCAGTCTTGAGAGCGAAAAAGAACCAAAACCAATTCCCCAGAAAAGCAATCTCCGGGGGGACGAGGAGGGCAAGGCCTCGGGCATTTATTCACGGCGCAGAGCCAGAGCAATCTGCGCTCTGCCTGCAGAGAAA
The DNA here is from genome assembly GCA_002168265.2 of Fusarium euwallaceae. Lineage (NCBI taxonomy): Eukaryota > Fungi > Ascomycota > Sordariomycetes > Hypocreales > Nectriaceae > Fusarium > Fusarium euwallaceae. The sequence goes on from NHTE02000021.1 coordinate 268,005, forward strand.
GGGTCGGCTCATCGGTCATTGAGCAATCAGCAAGCAACGAGACCAGTCCTCGTCACGCTAGAGAGCTTGCGGCCGGGGGGTGTGATGAGCTAGCTCCGGGCCAAGCAGCCCACGAGGCAGAGTGTCTGGGCCCAGGGCCGACCAATGGAAGAGTCTGCCACCGTGCGGCTGAGTCGATATTAGGCGCATCTCGCTGGGTCTGTCTTGGGGCGATTCGCAGTAACGTCGAGGACTTTGTTAGACAGAGTTGCAACCGAAGATGGAGGTGACCGGGGTACCGACGCCAGCAGCAAACCAGGGGTGGAGGAAGACCACCACAGTTTAAGCCACTCGGACGCCTTGAAGGGACTCTGTCTAACCCACTTTGATCAAAGAGGCTTGCAAGGGGTCCGACTTGGAGGTTGCCCAAGCGAGAAGCCTGAGCCAAGGAAGCCAAGAAGCCATGGATCAAATGAGGTCGACCTGAATGATGATCCCAGGTTCAATGCCGTTTTCCGTAGAAGGCTGGGCAGACGTCGAAAGTGTTGTCTTGGCAGTTGCAGGATTGAGCGGTGCCACGACTTCAGACAAAGAGGCTCGAGCCTCAGTTTGTGTGTCCATGGCGTATTCTATACGTTATTGTTGGGTGTTTGGCCACGCCTCTGCCGTTTAGCTGGCTGCATTTGCACATTTCCGTGCCCTTTTTCTTCTTCCACAGGCGTTTCCTTGCCTCTGCTCGGCATGAGGAAACAAGCCTTGGCGCCTCTATCTGCCTATCAAGTCAGGTCCGTTCCGAATGACTCCAATTATTTGTAGAAATCCCACAAATCCGAGCTGGCATGATGGCCCACCTCCCCCTGTCTTCCCGAGATGCTGGACAGGATCAACAAATTGTGATGTATTAATTAGATATTTGTTTGATAATTCAAACACTGTGTTTATCATATAGATACATCTACTACCTAGCATCTACTTTGCCCAAATATTCTTCAAGCTGGGAATACAATCACTTGGACAAACCCTTTGCGTACCAACGTTGCCTTGCACAAATCACTCACCCGCAGAAATCCAAATTCAATTCAAATTCAGCCTTGCCAAGGGTCATGGAACCTTATTTGCCCCGCTTGGTAGACACACCGCATCTCATTCCCTATTCCGATGGCCACCTCCCAATACTATAGACGTTTGTAGACAAGAGGGACATACCATGTGACGTCCTCTACTGGTTCTCAATACACACACAGCCTCGATGAGACACGAATTTTTCAACTAAAGAATTCTTCTACGCCCGACGGACGGCTCAACCGCCACTGCCAAGCTGCTGCCGGAATTATCGGGCCTCGTTCTACCCCTCGTAGGTCTCACTTGGCCCCAGCGACGGTCGAATAAACGGCTCCGGGAGGCGGGAGGAGGAGGAGGGGGGGATGCCAGCGCGGCAGCAATCCGCGCTCAACAGCTGTCTCCGCAGAGCTCAAACGCCCGAAACCCTGTGCAAGATGTAAGGGTGACCAGGCGAGCTAGCACAAGCATAACCAGGCCCGAGTGGATCGTAAGTTGTTTTGTCAACAGGGGGTGGTGGTCTTTAACTTTGGACTTGTTTGACAGCAAGGGGAAGTGCCATCACCTACAGTACGAGAGCAAGCTCATCATCCCTGAGGCTCGAGCCATGATGGCATCTGCGAGTTTTATATTTCGGTGGTCGCGAGAAACAATCACCTTTTTTATCCCATGCAGATCTATGAATAAATGTTCGTTTCCCCTGGGATGCTCTGACTATGTACGTACCAAGACGTGCATTGCGAGGAGCTGACCAGGCAACCCTGGTGGCCAGAGACTTCAGCCGTGAGTCTAGACTCACGCAGTGGCAGAGACGGGACTGAAGCTCAGGACACCACGTTTTTTTCATCCTGACGTTTAGTTACCTCATGTTTCCTTTGAAAAGCGGAAGCCTCGTAGTGATGGATCGCTGTCAAAACAAAGTTTATAACTCAGATCTTGATTTAATATACGACCAACAGAACTCATCCTACGGCACCTCCCGCTGCACACCATCGCTGTTGGTTCGTCACTTGCTTTGACTTGGGATTAACGTGTCTTGTAAGTGCTCCATAGATGAAAGCCCAAACGTCTGCTCAGCCATAAGGATACTGGACCCTTTGTTCTATTTATCTTGGTATCACCTCACTTGATCAATAGTCACCGACATCGTGTTCGCATTAATAGGTAGGAATCTCTTCATCTCTAGGATTAAATAGGAGGAACGTAGCATTGAAGGACAGGGGCTGGGATAAGGATAAGGTGACCGCCCAAATAGGAAATCACCGCAAATCATAAATGGATCACGTGATAAACCCACCGACGCGTTACCTGAGACGCGACCTGTGTGTTTTCCCAGGGGCAAAGACGTCACCGACTCTCCATCAAAGCCGACAAGGGCTCACTGGACACTAGGCTGGTTTACGTCTTTGCTTCTCAAACGTTGCGACCCGCCCCTTGTCTCATACTATCATCCTATGCCCATCTCGTCGTCCCATCCCATGAATCTGGCAGCTCCGAAGCCTCATGGCAACTCCGTCCCGCCCATCGCTGCCGCTCCGACGTCAGTCGTCTACTAGGAGCCTCCGACATGACAATGATGACTTGGCGCAGTCGTTGAAACAGCTGTCCATATCCACCTCGCCCGGCCGTGGCTATGGCTCACCGCACCTCTCCGAACCCAGCACTCCCTTTCGACAATCAGGACGACGTACTTCGCAGTCCCCGAGGCCCAATGCTCGATTCCCATCTCGTAGCCCTTCGCAAGGGCGCGATCCCGGCTCGGGAACGCCTACGCTGCTTCGCAAGGCCTCGATGAACTCGTTGCGGTCTTCAAACGGAATGGGAGCTGTCCCGACTCCTACTCGACGTGCCAGCACCACACATATTATGTCCCCGTCCCCCAAGTCTCCCTTGGCTACGCCCCCTGTCCAGGAGAAACCTCGACCGACCGCCAGCTCAATTGCACACGACATCTTGAGTGCCGAATTGGAAGCGCATCACTCTCCCGAATGTGCAAGCCAACCGCAAACGATCGTGGTCCTTAACGATGCCGTCTATGGTCACCGATTTTCCCGACCGAGAACCTCCCGGGCCGCCCTTGGTACGATTGTCGAACGCCCGGAAAGAATAAAGGCAGCTGTTTTGGGCATCTCGACAGCTTATGTGCGTCTGGGTGGACGACATAGCGAGGGAGCCTTTCCCCCTCATCCTAGGAGGGATGTCGAAGACCTGCCAGGGATTCCCTTTCGGATACACAAGACGGAGCGTAAACTTTCACTATTATCACCAGCTGTTGTCAATGTTCATGGAACGAAATGGATGGAAGAATTGAAGATGATGTGCGAGGCGGCCGAATCAAAGCTTGCAATGGGAGGCAAAGAACTCCAGAGGCCAGAAATGAACCGTGGAACCGAGAAAGCACCCGAAAAGTTTCATGAAGGCGACTTGTACCTCTGCTCGGAGTCTCTGAACGCTATGGAGGGTGCCCTGGGAGCTGTTTGCGAGGCCATTGACACCGTCTTTGGCCCTGGACCTCAACGTGCGTTTGTAGGAGTGAGACCTCCAGGTCACCACTGCTCTGCTTCATACCCTTCAGGATTCTGCTGGCTCAACAATGTTCACGTCGGAATTATGCATGCTGTCCTCAACCACGGGCTTACACACGCCGCTATCATCGACTTTGACCTTCACCATGGTGACGGATCTCAGTCCATCACCTGGCAGCACAACACTCGAGCTAACGCGGCCGCCAAGAACGCTGCTGCGTGGAAGAAGTCATCCATTGGCTATTTCAGTTTACACGATATCAACTCGTATCCGTGTGAGATGGGTGATGAAGAGAAGGTTAAGAACGCCAGCATTTGCATTGATAATGCGCACGGCCAGACAGTCTGGAATGTTCACTTGCAGTCGTGGAAGACGGAGGAAGAGTTCTGGCGACTCTACGAGACCAAGTACAGCGTTCTCCTTGAAAAGACAAGGAACTATCTGAAGAACCAGGCAGAACGACTTCGGCAGTCAAACCAGGTCCCCAAGGCCGCCATCTTCTTCTCAGCTGGTTTTGACGCAAGTGAGTGGGAGAGCGCAGGAATGCAGCGCCATCAGGTCAATGTTCCAACGGAGTTCTATGCCCGGATAGCCCAGGACGTCATCAAGCTGGCTGCTGAAGAGGGACTCGAGGTTGATGGTCGTATTATCAGTGTCTTGGAGGGTGGCTACAGTGACAAGGCATTGTTTTCTGGCATTCTCAGCCATCTCAGCGGTTTGGCGGATGACCAGACGTATGAACGGGAGCCGCAAAACTTTGGACGTCTTGGTGCGGAGATGGGTCACAAGATTGGCGTGCTCGCAGAGGAAGATGATGAGATGGATACGAAGCCATTGCTGGACTCTGTTCACAGCTATGATCCAGCTTGGTGGGCAAGCCCACGGCTGGACGAGCTTGAGGCGATAGTTGCAGGTCCTGGCGGTCCTGCAGCGAAGCCGCACAACAACACGCTTCCCACTTACTTCTCTCCGACACAGGCATCAACTGCTAGGGTTGCTGATCCTATTAAGATGCGACGCAGCCTTTCCAACCTGGGTGCTTCACTATCACGACCTGCCTCACCACCCCCACCAGAGGTCCCCTGGACGGTTGCGGCCCACGAGCTCAGCAAGCTTCTCATCCCTTCGAGCCGCCAGACAGACAGCTGTAAGCCTGAGGATTTGAATGCCGAGGCAACGCGGGCGAGACGAGACCGTCAGTCATTGCTCATGGGAATTGACCCTAACCCTCCAGCTCCAGCTTCACGCCCGACTTCACGCATGTCTTTGCGCGAGAGACGGCCCAAGCCACCACCTCCTCCTGAGCCCAAGGACAAGGCGCCAAAGGGTCGCAGAAAGACAATGGCTACAACCACTTTGACTGCAGACAAGGCAAGTGATTTACACACATATAGCAGTGAGCTAAAGCTAACTCTTTTCAAGGCTGTGGCCCGTGGTATCCCTTCGAGGACCAACAGCGATGAGCCGGTGCGGAGAGCTAGTCGGCGCCTTAGCGAGGTGCCGACTACTCTCGCATCCAGGGCCACATCGCAGGCTTCGTCCGGTAATGAAGCCGACCTTCCGGAGGGCTCTGTGGCCCCTGGTCCTGGCTCTCCAATGAGCACCAGGGCACCTCCTGGAGGTCTTCAGGTGAAGAAGACGCGAAACCCCGTGGCTACTCGCAAGGAACCCGCACCTAGAGCACCTCGAGCTACTAAAAAGGTTGCTCCTCCCACAACTTCGCGGCCCCCTACAGCAGCCCAAAGGATTCACCCATCAACAAAGCCTCAGGCCAAGGCTGGCCCATCTGGTGCAACGGGTGATGATATCGACAGCATCACGACGGGGATGAAGAAGATTCGCATTAACCTTATTACCCAGTCTCAGAAGGAAGCCAGAGAGCGAGCTCGACTTGAAGCTGAAAAGGTCAAGGCCAGATCTGTGTCTGCCTCTGCTGCCATTAACCGGCCCAAGCCTGTTCAGCCCAGCTCAGCCTCAACCAGCCGCCGACAGTCACCAGAGATCAGGGGCCCTGACTCAGGAAACATTTCTCCCACTCAGGTTGTGGCTCCCAACTCCGAGATTCCTACCCCTCCGGCTACAATCTCGTCCAGCGGCCTCACAACGCCTTTCCCGGATGCCCCTCTAGAGTTGACCTCGGAGCCACAGCAGACCTCCCTGCCTCCTAGTTCTTCTCCTATCCCTTCTGTTTCGATTCAATCTAGCGACGACGACAATGTGTTTATTGCGTACCAACCTGAGGGACCTACGCCGGTGGCTTTAGCTCAACAGGAACCTATCAAATGGCTCCCGCCTAATGTGCAAACGCCATCTGCACAAACGCCTGCCGCAACACCAAGCCCGGTAAAGAAGAACAACCTCTTTCAGTATAGTGAGGGTATCCCCTTTGCGCCGCGACCAGAACAGCATGCAGGGGAGCAGAAGCCAACAGATGAAGGCGTCAAGTCAGAGCCACCCGCTTCCGAGTCTAGTTGAGAGATCCCCGAGACTCCTCAGCATTAGAGACAAGGGTGAGATTTTGTTACATCTCCCATTTCGTGTAATTCACGGATAGCTGGCTATCTGTTCTACTTCAAGGCTCTCTATCAAGAGGGTGTGGCGGTATTTGAAGCCAATACTCGGTTCTAGTTGTTCCCTGTCTTTCTTTGCTCGGTTTACCCCCCTTCTTCCTACCATCTTTGGATGTCAGGTGTCCCAGCACGATACCCTTTAAAGCTCTTGGCCTTCTCAGAATGTGGTTTGCCGCCCGTGTTCTAAATAGCTCTAGTTCTTGTTTCTAATTCATGACTTGTACGGCTGGCTCGTCTCTTCTTCTTCCTTATTCACCTGGTGTCTTCTTTTTTTCAGGGAAAACTTTGGCGGAAAATATCGACAGGGACACTGACGTCCTCGACGACGGATCTGTTGGTGCCTTCGATTCCGGGATGGAACTTTCTCTGCAAGGTCCACACTTCTTGGATGCCTAGGCTTTCGAGATAGGCGACTGTGCGGGCATAGTTTGTCGCGACTTGGGCGATGCCGTGGCTGTCGTCGGAAAAGGTGAACTTGCCGCCCATCTTGATCCATTCCTGATGAATGTGGTTAGCATTGCGACGCATAAAAGGCCAAGCAAGGAGGTGTTTCGAGTCATCTCACCTCGGCAATGATCCTGCATGGATATGGCTCTGCTAGTCCCTTACGCAGAGCGGCACTGTTCACTTCAAGCCATCCTTCTTGTTCCCGTGCAAGTTTGAGATTCCGAATGACTCGCTCCCATACACCCTTCCACTGGCGAATGTCCCTCGCTGGGTCCTCGCTCATGAGACGGATAAGGTCAAAGTGGCCGACAACGCGGGGTTTGAGCTCTTGTAGCATGTGATACTGAAGATCGTAGTAATCCTCGTAGAGCTTCTCCTCTGTACCACCCACGCTGGCATCCCTCGCAGCGGCGAACATGGTGGCATCGTAATCGATAGGGATGCCATGGACATGATGCACTGAGCCGATAAAGTAGTCAATGATGGGATGTTGAGCCAGAGTTCGGACATGAGCAGCAAAGTCAGGACGAATGAACTCGGCCTCAAACCCAATAAGAATATGAACCTTGTCAGCATATTCCCGCTGCAAACGCTGTGCCTCAACAAGGTACTCTTCATGACGAGGAGGGAGAGCCTCTAGAGCAGCTTGAGGATCATCAAGCTAAGAAAATGATGAGACATTTTCTAAAAAACACACATGGTGTTGAATCAAAAACTCACCTCTTCAGGATACAGATCTCGCTGTTCATAGCGGGGCATATGCTCCGTGAGTCCAATGGTCTTGTAGCCGAGCTCGATAGAATGCTTGATGATGTCCTCGAGTTGATCCTTTGCGTGGCCCGGGCAGAATTGCCCGGAGTGGGAGTGCATTGTGAAGGCCATTGTAGCGATGCTCTATGAAAGAATGGGCCAGTGAGTCAATGATAATTCTATTATATATTTGTCGTTTGTTGAGATTTGAGCAATTAAGCTCATGGGCTTGAAAGTTTCGTAATTCCCGTCCCGTTGGTGGTCAGGCCTGTCAAGTTACTCCACCTTTTCCCGATTAGGAAAGTCTATAAATATGGCACCTCCCTCCTTGAGAATTCAACACCACCAACAGACTAAGTATTGTCAAACATGTGCTTTCATATGGATACATCATTGGATATGTATATACACACATTATTTATATATATATATGATATCAAGAAATGGAATTTTTTAAAATGCCTCCATCGAGTACAATTCGCTGGTTCCCATCCCGTCCTAAAAACGCCTTGCATGCCAAATGCCCCTTTCCAATGCCCCCATGTTATACAGAAATCCTCTTGCTTCTTTCTCCTCTCACGTCTTCTCGTACTGCGGAATGTCTCCGTAGCTATACACTCCAGGCGCCATACTTATATATCGCCCAGCAACTAACCCTCCACTGCTCCCACCCTCCGAGACTTTGGATACTATAGGTGGTCTAGCTACCTTGCCTTCATCCTGTACAACTCCTATGCCGTAGCTTCGACCTCCTGTGCCGCTTTTGTTCCAGCCTAGTTGGAATGTCTTGCGGCGGAGACATCTTGCTAGGTCTTCGTCTGACATCCACTCGGCGCCGTCTGGTAGTCGCCACCATAGGGTTGAGTCGGCGAGGAGACTGGCTTGCGCTGCGATACTGCCGGGGCTCTTTGGCAACGGTGCGCCTCGTGGTGCTGTTCGAAGGGAGAGTAGACCGAACATGAATGTTACGGCGAGGAGACCGGCAAGGACATACGTCTGGACGCTGGACTGTGTCAGACGAGAGATGTAGTAGTCGATAGACGCCGGTATAGAGCTATCAGCTCGAGCTCGTTTGGATGATATCGGCCGTCGAATCATGTCGCTGTTAAGAGCCTGCGCGCCGAGAATGCCATGCTGAAGTCTAATAGCCTGCGTAACAGCATTCTGCCTCTCCGGCAATACCAATCTCTCCAGAGACATCTCCACCCTCGAAAGCACCAACGTACGGAAGAAGCTATCCAATCCCTCAAGCTTGTTATCATCAGCGCCGACATCGTCAAGGGCGCCGTAGACACTGGTGATATCGACGTCAACGCCTGAAGGCCGCACGCTGGTACTGTTGGTGATGGGGATAGCGTTGGTGTCGATGCGGAAATCCTCGGTGTGGAATGTAGTGTGCACGTCGATCTCGTAAATGGTCTGGTTGCATAGTAGCACTGAGATCGTGCCTTCGTTGTCACAGCTTCCCCAGAGGTAGTTGAGCGAAAACTTGGATGTAAGCTGCGCGCAAGATGATGCTACGAGCGCTGTGTAAGCTTGATCCCCTTTGCAGATGGGCTGCTTCTTTGTGCCAGCCACAGGAACACATTCCCACTTTGACCCCTGACTTCCCGACAAGGTAAGCGTCTCGCAAGTGAGAGCAGCCCTGAGTGCAGGCATATTGCTAACAAGCTGTGTGTTAGGCAGTGGCCATTGCTTTGGATGATTTGTGAGTGCGATTTGTGGAAGTGCAATATCCTCCCAGGTCCATTTCGGATACTTGGGCGTCTCCTGGAGTAGAACCTGGTTGACAACTGCAGTGTCGATAGCGGTGCTGAGAGATTTTGTCGTCGACTTGAACTCGGTCTGAGGCTGGAGTTGAAGATTGGCTGTCTGGGGGATCTGGGTTATGGCGAAGAGGCCTGCGGTGAAGATGGGCATTAGCCAGCCCAGCATGGCGGTGCTCTTTGCTAGGAATACGGTCCAGTCTTGGTTCTTGATTGCCTTTCCAGCACTTCGTAGACCGAATTCATTCATGTAGGTGAGTCCTAGTGATTCTTGGAAACGGCACTTGGCGACGGTTAGTTTAAGGAAGGGGGCGAGTCGTCGTCGGTCGATATCGATGCGCGTCCAGAAGATGGCGAGGCCGACAAAGATGAACGTGGGGAGACATGTCCACAGGATAAAGACATTGTCTGAGAATTCGAGACCTTCCCTGCTGCCCCTGAGACTAAAGATGACGCAGATAGCAGCGAGAAGCCCAATCGAAACGGAAACGCTGGTGACCTGAGTTCGAGCACGTTGAGTCCACGGCCGATATATCCCCATCGTCTCATTAGAGCCTTCTGGGCTTTCAGTGTTAAAAGTGCCGTTTCCTCCACTGAGTTGTCGAAGTTGAAACATCTTTTCCGGTTTACGTCCAGGTTGTCGGAGTTCAGTCGTATACCATGAGCCCGCAAGACGAGCAGCAACAGTATCCATGTCCGCGTTACCTGTTCCAGTTAACCGTGCCAGGAACTGTTGGCTGCTGGCGAGAAGAGCGGCGGTTCCAGCTGGAGAGGTAGGATCTCGAGGCGCAATACCCCGCGATGAGGGGGCGTGGTAGAGCATGGGGAGGAGCACGCCTGAGAGAATGAGGAAGACGCCGACCATGGCGTGGAGGATGCCCATGCGGGCTCGGAGAAGAATGGTGCCATCGACAAGAATCTCGGCGTGAAAGACGGCAGTGGAGAGAACAATTTGAGCGCGGAGAAGGAGTTTAACGGCGATAGAGGCGACGACAAGGTGATGGCGGTTTCGAAAGCCCTTGGTCAAGGCCTGGAAACTTCCCAGACTTGGATAATCGAGAAGGATAGTTCGGTGAGCCTGCTTGCGGCGTGTCTCGTCGACGCTGGTGGGACGATGATCAAGTATCATCCAAGGCGTGTAAAGTAATGCTTGAGCTTCGACGCGGGACCATAGCATGGCCATGACAGAGATAACTTATCAGATATGTGAGCATTCCACTTACACGGGACTTACTTAGAGGGTAATGTTCCTGACGATCACTCACCTACTACAGGTCCAAACGTCCACACACCCCTGATGCTGCTCTCGACGTCATCTTTTGACAGCAGCCACATGACGACCTCTCCTACCACCGCCAGCATTATAGATGTCCCTGTGAATATGGCAATCACCCTCCGCCGTAGCCACTTGGGTCTCCATCCGTCCCTCAGCGGAACCTCGGTCGGCTCCGGTACGTCGGCGTGTCTAAAGTTTGTCTCCCCGTGGGCTCCAGCTGTATTGGGCGGGGTATCGTAGTATGGTGTTTCGAGGAGTGCATCCATGTGATTCGAAGTCCTCACGAGTCTCGGATCCGTCATACCAGACATTCTAGGTGAAGAAGAAGCAAAGCCATCGCTACTAGGCGAAGAAGGAAACTGACCCCTCTGCAGCGGACCGGGACTAGGAGGATAAAAAGGACTGAGAGGAAACCCAGGGCTCGCGGGACTGTTGGGTGACTGGAAGCCTGCTCGGGGGCTGACGATGGGTGTCGAGGGTCCCGAGTGAGAGGGGAGTGGCGGCGAGAGGAGAGGAGGAGGATGTTGGATTAGAGGTGCTGAGGACGTGACGGTCGAGGGATACCGGGCGTAGCTGAAGCCGGCCGACGATCTCGTCTCGCTGTATGCGCCAGCGACGATCTTGTCCTCGCCGGCGCTCGAGGGGGGATGATGGAGGCCAAGGTTTGTCCATGGCGCTGCTGCCATGTCCGGTTATGTTGCGAGTTCCCCAAACGGGGACTTGGTTGTTGATTGTGTGTGTGTGTTTGTGATGAATCTGATTGTTAATTATGGAATAGTCTTATTCTTTGTGTTGCTTTTTTCTTTTCTTCAAAAGAGAGGCATCCACATTGTTCGACTGCCCTCTCTTCCCCCTCCGCAGAAACTCAAATGAATGTATAAGTTGAATTAGGGGGTTTTAAACAAAATAAGGAGAGTTAGTAATAAAAAGAGTGTCAAAAACGTCAAAAGAAAGACTAATTAAAGTGAGAAAAAAAAGAGAGAGAATGGATGCTTTCAATGCCCCGATGTGTATGAAGAAGCATTCACCTCTCTTCCTCCTCCTGTCTTTCACCACCACCATCTTTCGTGCCCTCAATAGTTCGCAAGCCCACGTCTATAGTTCCTCCCCATCTTAGCCCACATTCCACATTCCTAGCTTGCCCACCAGACCGGGCATCCTGGTCGTTGGGTGTGTGTGTGGTGCCCCTGACCCCACCTATGAACCACGCGGCCGGCTTGGACTCTCTCTCGCGTGTAAGACACAGAAGAAAAAAAGACACCACAGAGAAAGGGCTTTTTACAGCCCGCCTGTCTTCATCGGTACGCGCGAAGAGATATCACATCCAGGTCCTTGGCGCCGCCACAAGGCACAGCCGGAGTACCCGAGCCTACGCGCATACATACACTCTCTCTTGTCTAGGTATTACTCACAAACAAACCATCAGGCCTTCAACTGAGCCCTCCCGCTTGAGCTTGCCGCCATCAGCTCTCCGGTCCACCGTCCTGACCGTGCCTACCTACTCTACAAAGAGCTGGTACCAGTGCCAGACGGGAAGGGGAGAGGGGAACGACGGAACAGGCTCACCAAACTGGCCTGACGCGTCCCATGATGGACGATATCCCTGCTTGCCCCTCCATGTTCCTGTTTCGCGGCTCCAGGGCCAAGCTTCTTTTTTCATCTAGACCTCCCGTCTTAGCTTGGTTTGTGTGTGCATGTTTAGTTTAGTCTCCCCCCCCCCTCCTTCTCCCTTCAACGCCTTGCTCCTATTCATAGCAAGTCTTACTTCGGTACCTTATTTTTCTTCAATAGTTTGTCAAGCCACGCATAAAGCCCAGGGGTAAAAACGACAGATACAAGCTAAAGTCCACAAGAGGCAAAAAAAAGGAAATCAAGAGTATCATCGTGGAGGGGGAAAAAACCTCCGTAGCTGAGAACGCCACCCCTCGACAATCAGGGCTGTTCGCTTCTCTTGGACAGGACGGCGGTCTCGACTCTTTTCTTCTTCGACTCTCGACCAATGAGAACAGACTCTTGAACGCGGTCCCCCGAGTGCAACCCAACGCCGCACCGTTGGCGCCGCCGCCATGCTTTCCACCCCTAGTAGTCCGGTCGACCGTCAAGGTTTCCTGCAAGGGGAAATTACACGATGCTCCACCATCCGGGAAGCGCGCTTGAGCCCATCATCCATTCCCCAGGGATCATCGATCATCCAGAAAAACTGTGGTCCTGAGTAGAAGAAAGAGCAAACAGACGACAACGAGTACCAACCAACAATGATCAGCTTACGCACTGCATGACGGCTCCTCATCAATCATTTTAAGGATGCCGTCCTTGTAGAGATAACCGAGGAGGAGAAAGCCAAGACTTTGGTCCTACCTAGGTAGTTTCAAACCCATAGTTGTTAACCCAGCCATCAGTCATCCCTTTACAAAGCCATTCCATTCCAATTCTTCACCATGTAACTCCACGCTCACCCATTGTATGTAACTTGACACTCGCCAAATCAGCCTTATCGAGACGCCAATGCAACCTCTCGATACGCCCCAAGGCAAGTAAGCAGAAGAGGGCCTTCCCGTCAAAAGGGGGGGAAGATCCCGAGGGTCCATCCTGGCCCATAACGCCATCTCCAGTGCATTAACTGCGCGGGTCGAGAGAGATTAAACCCGATGAGTTTTTTCAGTATTGGAAGGAAGCCTGAAGGAATCTTGAAAGGAATATGGCATTCACAATCATCAAGACATGATACACAAACCAGAGACACAAGATGTGACATGTGCTCACCAATCTAAACTTGAAAAGAGACACATATACACATTAATACACACATCAGATCGGTCACAGTCTCTTTTGCTTTGGATTTTTTTTGTTTTCTAACATCTCGGATATGCTGGACCACAACAACACCACCACATAAAACAATCATCGTCCTTGTCCTCACAATTTGATGCCTCTTCTGCATCCCAGGCCACAAACACATTCACCTGATACATGCCGCGTCTCGAGGACAGACACCAACCACACTTGTTCCTCTCTAATGTACAGGTCGGCATGCATCTTTCATCTCTCCCCTATCCTGTCCCGAAACGCCCGTCTACGCTAGCCAAGGCTGTTCCATTCATTCCTCCTCTTGCATATCCATCCCATCCTCCCAGTTTTGCCAACACAAGAAACGACAAGAAGACAAGTTTTTTGTAAAAAATGGAAACCAAAAGCATTAAAAATGATGCCCAGGTCGCCAGGATGGAGCCGGAAGAACAAAATGTAGGTGCGTGGGGGCTCTACCCCTTGGAGTGGCGCCAGGCGTGAAGAGGGAAATATGATAGTAGTAGTAGTAGTAGGTAGTAGTAGTATGGTCGAAGTGTCCGACCAGCAAGTCTATAGCGAAGGCCAAGGCGGATGTCGCGTCGTCTTCGTCAACATGGTGAAGAAAGAACAAGGTAAGAAAAACATTCGAGTAGAAGGCTCATGGTGAGCGGAGGCCGCAGTGAACTGTCTGCCTTGATAGGAGACAATCTCAAGTCCGTCCATCCATCCCATCCATCTGCTGCCAACCACCGTCACCGTGTCGTACGTAGGGGTCGGAGTAGTCGTCACAGTCCACCTGAAGGGTATCGAAGTGTAAAAGAAAAAAGCGCACTAGAGACATGTGATATTTTGTTAAATGACAAGCCAGATCGGCACTGCTCAGTTCCATCCCAGCGAGTTCTCAGCGGCGACAGGCGCAGAGATGTACGCTGTCCGGGCAGAGTTGCCCATGCCGCTTCGGCCGCTGCCGTGGCTGTCACGGCCGGCAGGACGGCCAACCATCGAGTTGGTTGCCGCTGTGCCACCGTAGGCTGAGAAGTCCCGGCTCATGAGAGCACCTCCCATGAGGGCAGGGCTACCGTTGCCAGTGTATTGCATCTCAGACGATCGCTGGCTGCTACCGATGGAGCTGGTGCGGCGGTGGCCCTGCTGCTTCTTGCGCTTGTATCGTCGGGCAACGAGGAACATGGCAGCACCATACATGACACTGAGACCAATAGCACCAACAGCGATACCAGCGGTTGTAGCCTTCTCCTTAGCTGACTTGTTGCTGTCACCGTCGTTGCCGAAACCATCATTGTTGTTACCACCATCGCTGTCAGAGCTGCCATCATCACCACTGGCGGTCGCACCCTCGTCTCCCAAGATATCGATTCTCGTGTTGATGACCGAGGTCAGGTTGCGGATAATCTCGTCTTCGTTGTTGTACAGAAGAGAGTTGGGGGTCAGAAGATCAGCCTGGAGAGCGTCGATCATGTTCTCAGGGTAGTACACCTTGGCCAGGGCGGTGATGTATCCCCACTGCGACTGAGTGTCCTGGGGAACGATGCTGTCGACATAAGTTCGGTTCTCGTCGAAACCACCGGCATAAGCAAGACCCTTGGGGAGGTACTTGAAGACCTGGGCGGCAGCAACAGTGTTCTTGGCCACGAACTTGTAGTTGAGCGGGTAGAGGAAACCAATCTGGATGAGGCGAGATCCTTCAGGGGCAACTCGGTCGGGATCATCAGGGAAGATCCTGCTGGGGATATCGGTGGGGATACCAGTGCTGGTCTCTGTCTCAGTGGGAGCTGTAGGGAGAACCGTGTTGGAGGTAGGCTCGAAGACAATGGTCGTGGGCAACCAGGCATCAGTGTTGGTGAGAGTAGCGGTAGGTCGAATGCTGGTGACGGGATCGGCCGAAGGAACGAGGGTGGTGGGAATGGGCTCGGTGGGAACGGGCTCAGTCTCAGTCACCTCAGGAGCCTCGCTGGTAGGCTCGTTGGTGGGAACATCCTCGGTGGCAGTCTCGACAGGGGCCGAAGTCTCATCAGCATCAGTTTGAGGAGCACTCTGAGTCTCCTCTCCAGTGGGCTCCTCAGTGGCAGTGGCCTCGGACTGGGGCTCCGTCTCAGTGGCTGGCTCCTTGGTAGCCTCAGACTGGGTAGCGGGCTCCTCAGTGGCTTCAGACTGGGTGGCGGGCTCGGTGGGCTCCGAGTCGCTGGCCGTTCCGGTAGGTTCGCCGGTAGGTTCAGTGGCGGGGCCGGTAGCAGACTCGGTGGCGGGCTCAGTACCGGGCTCACTGGTAGGCTCACCGGTGTTGTCAGGAGGAGCGGAAGTCTCGCCGGTAGGCTCAGGTCCCTCAGTCTGGCTACCAGTGGGCTCAAGCGGGCTGGTAGTCTCAGGACCATCAGTGTTGGTCGCGGGGGGCTCAGTCTCAACACCAGATGTAGGCTCATTGACATCAGTGTTAGGAGGGGCGGTGGTAGGCTCTGTGTCGATGCCCGAAGTCACATTAGGAATCTCAGTGTCGGGAATGTTGGTAGGATCAACGGTAGTCTCAGGGAGCTCAGTGTCAGGAGGCAGAGTCGGGTCAAGGGCAGAAGTAATATCAGGGGACTCAGTGACCGAAGGCTCGGGGACAGCCGAGGTGATGTCAGTGATATCAGTAGGCTCAGGGGCAACGCTGGTGGGGACCAGGTCCGTAGGCTCAGGAACGAGGCTGGTGGGAATCAGGTCTGTGGGCTCAGGAAGAACAGTGGTAGGGATGAGGTCAGTAGGCTCAGGAGCAGCGCTTGTGACGTCGACAGGGCTTGTGGTCTCGGGGTTGGTGACGGGCTCAGAAAGGGTCTTCTGAGAGTCGTCATCAGCAGCGGAAGTGAGCTGCTCATCAACGGGAGCGGAAGTAGGCTGCTCAACAGGAGCAGACGTAGGGACGACGACGGGCTCAGACTGGGTCTCCTCGGGAGAGGTTGTCTCAACGTTGGTGGGGTCGGGAAGAACCGAGCTAAGCAGAGTCTCAACAGGGTCCAGGAGGCCTTCCTTGCTTGTGGGCTCATTCTCAGAAGCAGCAGTGGTGGGTTCAGCGGTGGTCTCATCAGGGTTGAAGCTGGGGAGAGTCTCGCCAGGTCGAGAGTTCTCACGCTGAGGTTCAGCAGTCTCCTCGGGGACAGACTGAGATTGAGTCTGGTCAGGCTGGGCAACAGACTGGGTCTCATCCGACTGGGGGGCCTCGGTGTTGGTCTCCTCAGGCTGAGGTTCCACGCTCTCGGTGTTGGCGGGATCGGGGAGGGCGGAGCTGATCAGAGTCTCAACGGGATCCAAGAGACCATCATCCTTGGTGGTAGCAGGCTTGTTGCTCTCGGCAGGCTCAGCGGCAGACGTAGGAGCGACAGTCTGGTTGGGTTCAGCAGCAGCAGAAGTCTCGGGTCCGGTCTCCACTGGCTTAGTCTCAACAGGCGCCTTTGTCTCAGTCTCGATAACAGGCTCCTGGCTCTGAGTCTCCTTGGGGTCAGGGTTCTGAGTCTGAGTCTGAACGGGTTGCTCCTGAGACTGGGTCTCGACAGTGTCGGGCTCCTTAGTCTCAGTCTGGACAGGGTCGGGAAGAACAGAAGAAACAATGCTCTCGACAGGGTCCAAAAGACCCTCCTTGGAAGAAGGCTGCTCAGTGGCCTTGGTCTCGGTCTCAATGGGGGCCTGGGTGGTCTCAACGGGCTCGACCTGGGAAACCTTGCGCTCAGTCGAAGGCTTGGTCTCGCTCTGAACGGGCTCAGGTGCAGCAGAAGTCTCGGGCTTGGTCTCAACTGGCTTAGTCTCGACGGGCTCGGTGGTCTCAGTCTCCACAGGGGCAGGCTCCTGGGTCTTGGTGTCGATAGGCTCAGCCTGGGATTCCTTGGGCTCAGTCGAGGGCTTGGTCTCGCTCTGAACGGGCTCGGGCTCCTGAGAAGTCTCAACAGCGGCTGGCTGGGTCTCAGTCTCGGCGGGCTCAGCAGGAGCAGACTGAGTCTGGGTCTCCTTGGGAACAGACTTCTCGGGGTTGTTGGTCTGAGTCTCGATGACAGCAGGCTGAGTCTCGGTCTCGACAGGGACAGCCGAGGTCACAACGGTCTCAACGGGGTTCGCGGCACCCTCATCGGAAGAGGGGGCAGCCTGAGTCTCACTGACAGGGGCAGCCTGTGTCTCGGTGTTCTCAGTCGGCTCAGCCTTGGGCTCCTCGGTCGTCTGAGCGGGCTCGGGATCGGAGGTGACGGGAGCAGGGTTGCTCTCAACTGGTTCAACGGTCGACTCCTTCTCAACCGGGGCCTCGGAAGTCGGTTGAGCCACCTGCTTGTTGGTCGTGGTGACGATGCCTGTGGGGGCAAGAAGAATTCCAGTGTCTGTTTCTGAAGCAACAGCTGTGGGCTCAACAGTCTCGACTGTTGTCTCTGGGTCCTCCACCACGATGCTTGATGTCGGTTGCAGGATAAGAGCTGGGGGAGCAGCGCCTGTGCTTCCGAGTCTTTGGTTGTTGAGGCCCACGTTGACGTTACCATCTGTGTCCTCCCCACCAAATATGCTTGCCATGAAGTCGCTGAGGCTTTCTCGCTTGTTGCTTCCAGCGTTGGTCAGCGTGCTCTCGGGAGCGGCCTGCTCCTCCGAGGCTGTGATTGTCGTGTTGTTGTTGCCGAACTCTCGTCTGATCTGTCGGGGGAAGTAGATGCGCGGCCTGTTCGCCTCAACAACTGTAGATGATGCCAGGGCGATGGCAGCCGCCACGGCAAAAGATTTGGTGTGCATTTTCGATTTTTCCTACGTTTGACTCTGTATGTACTGTGTGGTGAGATGTAATGATGGCCGTCGATGAGGACGTGGGTGTATGCTAATCATCCGGTTAGTCGCTGGATACTACAAACAAATCGACAGTACTCACTGTCAGGAATAACTGCAGCGAATGTACTTGACAGAGTTGTCAACGAGTGTGATCTAATTGCCATGGTCAGCAACCATCTATCATCCGAATCATTCCTCAAACATCATTGACGCGTCCCAGACATAACATCCTCCACCACACACAATCATCCATCCAACCACTCAATTCCACAACATAGATAATGGCGATCAAAATTCGAGAAAAACTCACATATAGTTTGCGTGGAGCGTGTGTATATGCGTTTTTGGGTGCAATAAATGAGTGTCTGACGAAATTTCGTCAAGTTGGATTCAAAACAGGCGCAAGTCGTTCGATTGAGGTTGTCCGTTAGGGCTTCCTCTAGTCGGTTCGGGGTCTGAAGGATTGTCGGTTTCGCGGGAAAGGTTCGAAAGATGAATCGTTACGCCGACATTTGCTATTTTCGAGAACCTCCTGAGGTCCTACAGGCGACCAGACATGAAGCGAGGCGAGGGATTAGGCGCTGGCGGGTTCTCTCGAGGGATCGGCTTGCACGCGCGGGAGCGCTGTCGAGAATCGAAAAAAGGACGGTCGACGACGCCTTGGAGCTTGTCGGAGGAGGTGAGGTCGGTGTGGAGAGGGAAACGAAAGGAAGGGGAGTAAAGAGAAAGAAAGGGCTGGAGAAAAGAAGGGACAGCGACAGGGCCAACAGCAAAAGGAAGGAATGAAGGCGAATGGGGAGATGGGAAGGGTATGGAAACACGACAGGGACAAGGGGACCAGGACCAAGGAGGGAGTGTGTGTGGGTGGAGGAGGACGATGGAGAAGGGGGTGAGCCAGAGTGAACTGGACTGAAGGCCCTGGAGAGGGCGTGGGCACTTCGTGGGACACCTTTTTTTGGCAGCTTGAGCGTTGGAAAGGCACACGAGGCACGGTACAAAGGTACAAGGCTTCGTACTCCCGTTGCAGGTGGGCTTGCTTGGATCGAGAGGAAGAGGCGCAGGCCCTAGTTGACGCTGTGTGGATGGCAGCGAACAAAGAGATGGGGTCCTGCTTGTGATGGACTCATCCGCACTGCTGCTGGCTTGCAAAAGTACATGGGCGACAAGGGGTAGGTGAGTGTTGTCCTCTTGTACCCGTAAGCTTTCCTTCAAGTAACACACTATCGGGTCTGACGTGGGGATGGGTCGATTTGCAAGAAACGCAGGGATGGCAATGGGGATGCGCTGGAGAATGCTTCAAGCCTCCTTCTGCAATTCCTTCTTATCCTTGACGGCTGATTGCTTTGAATTGACCGATACTGCGCTCGCTGGTCGACTGCGTGCGTTCGTTCAAGTGGCTCTCTCTTGCTCATCTCGACAGGATATCACAAGCAGAGCCGCCGAAAGCAACCTTAGCCAGCCAAAGGTCACCTGGGATGCATTTGAGATGGTGGTGGGTGGGCTAGCCGGCCTAGGGAACAGAACCCGCCCAGGCGCCAGCCTGGAAATTGCGCAACAAAAGGGGCTTGGCCGCTGAGAGTCCAGCACAGTCCCTGGAAGTCCCTACCGAGGCGACGTCTCTTGGGCTGGCTGTAGGGGGTCTCGTCCGTGAACGACGAGCCAGGGTGTGGCTGAGATTGCTTTGTTACGGTATCGTCGCAGAAAGAATGGTCATGATGCCAGGGCACGGCACAGCGGCCGAGCAAGAGACGGGAATGGCGCTTGGCCTGCCAGAACGGCCACAGGCTGGGGCTGCATTCGCGAGCACGCAGGCACGCAGGCAGATTCATCCTGTCCAGATCCTCTTCTCCTCATGGACAAGACAATACGCATGCGTTGCACGAGGGGACAACCGGCATGCTGGAGAGGGCTGGTGCGGCACAAGCAAGGTGAAGAAAGACTGCCCGTCCGGAGCATGACATGCCATGCAACAGCGGCGTCGTTGGTGGAAATCGACGGAGTGTGTCGTAGCGTCGGGTTCCAAACGCTCGCCGTGTCTCTCATCTGCCGGGGAGCTGGGTTCGAGGGGCAAGGGAGTGTGGGAACTGTGACTGTGTGTGCCTGGCTGGGCTGGAGTTGTGCCCGAGTTGTGAAGGCATTCAAGGCTGTGCTAGACCATGGATGAGCACGTGCTAAATCTGACTGATCCTGCGATATGCAAGGGGAAGGCGCTGGGGTGGCACATGTTCATTGGCCAGTCAAGATATTAGACGATCCTTCTAGTATAGCGCCATCCCATGTGACAAAGATCTGCAAATATTGGCACATGCATCTATGGCCTCCCTCCTTGTTCATGCATATTTACGTCCAATTATGGAGAGGATTGCGTGTGCAAGATGTGCTCTTCTCCATTCTTTTCTTCCTTCGTCTTCTCTCTCCCTTGCTCTTCTACGGGAACGGTTCCGAGTTGCATTGTCCCCCAGCTGGGAATCTGATCCAGTGCGCATCAAGTTTCAAACATCAGATGCAACTCTCTCTCTCCTTGCTGGAGGCAGCCAGAGAGTTCAGCCAGAGGGGGACCGGACGAAAAAGAAGGCATGAAATGGTGGAATTGGTTACAATTGAGCGTGATCTCGCTTGCAGCTAAAGCCTTGTCGACTGTCTTGGGCATCTCGTACTAGGCAAGGTCTGTCCAGCCCTGCATGCCGTGAACTGGTCTGGTCAGCTTCGCCCATGGCGGTACAATATTTGACAATGGCTGCTCTCTGGAAATGAACCTTCAAGTGCCTTGAACAATGCGACGGCAGCGCGTGGACTGTGGTGATGCAACCTTCCATTCGCTGTTACACAGGCTGCTCTCCCTTCAGCATGAATGATGATACAAGACCGAAGCCTCGGCGATACTCCGACCTTCCGCGCAAACTCTTGCCATCACCGAGTATCCAGGCACAACCGACCGCGTACCTGTAACTAAACCACAACCAGCAGCCTCCCGACCGGCGAATCCTTGATCTTTCCCCTGCCGATAGTCAGGGCCCGTGGACCTCACAGTCCCCACCTCAGCGGGCAGCCGAGAGAGGGCCACCCCGTGGCATGGCGCCGTAAGCCAGGAACCAAGCCGCGACTCGAGTCGACGGGTTGGCGACAGGGGGGGCGCACCAAGAGGTGAAAAAAGACGACGAGAAGACCCGCTGGAGCAAGTGTCCTAGCAGCACCTAGCTTCGTCTCGGAGCGCCACTTGGGCCACTGAGGCTTGGGCCTTTAATTATTCTCTCCCCTGTACCCTGCCGTTCCGTGGCATGGGAGACTGGGATCCTTGCCGTTCTGTCTGGGTTCCCTGGCCGCCGGTGCAACTCGGCAAGAGTCATCTGTGTGAGAAGTAAACGGGCATGGATGGATGGATGACTTTTGTGCGCAAAGAGACTTCGAGAAGGAAGGGGAAAAGGGATCGACAAAGCTTGATCAATGGGTACTGGACAAAAGAACAACTCCACGCGGCATGGCATCACGGCAAAGCGATCCTTCAGTGCCATGGCGTTTGATCATCTTGATTGTGGCTTGGACAGACCAGATGAGCAAGCAAGACACTCTTCAAGAGCCACCGTCATCATCAATCGATTGCGCCTCTGGCTTGTTCGGGCGAATCAACCTTCGAGCTCGCGTGTGCTCCCAAATGTCTCTCTCTGGGTGTGGCTTTCGTGCAGCGAATTCCTCGACTCCACGTGGACGCCCAAGAGATGACGGAGAAGCAATACAGCCTTTCGGTTGGTCCAGCGCCCCGAGATTGCGCGTCAACCATTGTCGATGTTGAACATTTTTTATGTCTCACAAAGCAGGACTTCTCGCACATGGCTTTCTCGTGTTGATTCATCTCGTCATTAACTCACTTCTTCGTGTCTGTCAATCCCATAGCATCGGACTCTTTGTTCTCCCCGTCGACTCCCTACCGCTTCATCTGCCGATGGTACCCCCAAGAACCTTTCTTGGTGCTTACTTATTGTGATTGCTCTAGAGCAAAAGCTTAAGCTTACTGCTTCTGGGCCCCCAAAGACAAAGAACTCGTCGAATGAGTTGCATCTTGCGCCTTGTCTCATCTCATCTTTTCTTATTAGCCTCCTCATCTCCTACTCCCAAGCAGTCAGTCTATTCGCCCATCACCATCTCCCACTGCCAACTCAACACCACTTTTGACTCTGGCTCATTTCACTCCCGTCCTACGATGTTACCATGACATTTCCCCCTTCTCCTTGCCGCCTTGCCTTGCTCTGCTCACTCTTGGCCCCCCACAACCCGTCAACCCGTATCTGACTGCTATACATAGTCACAATGCCATGTGCATAGCCCGTGTGCAAGACGGGAATTACAGTAGTGCTTTCGTAAAAGGATGCATACATAGCACACCTTTCTGCCCATGTATCCCACAGTTTATCCCGGGTCGCAATCTCCCGTCATGCATCGTGTATGCCAGTGTGTCCAGCTGTCTGCACCATCATCTGTCCATATCCCGCTCCAGCAGTCCCTCGACTCACCTGAAGCACCCGCTCGCTGCCGTTGGTGTCTTGTCAAGAGCAGAGGCCAGCTCCTGGCTCTTCCCATGTGCCCACAATACGAAGAATCGTCCAGGGCCTCACCAAATTGGGATAGCCTCGCCCCAATTCGGTTGCCATCCAACATGCCCTCCCCTGCAAGGCTCTCGATCGACAACCGTCTTTGTCAAAGTCCGCGATACACCGACTAACTTGGGCGCTTGCTATCCTGTTTCTCCCGTCTATTCATAGCCTCGAGAAACTTTTGCCTTGTTAGGGAGTCAAGCGTGAGTAGGTACTCCATAGTGACCCTCCCGGTTCATCTCATCACATCACATCACATCTCCCTTCAGCTTCAGCTCGCTCCTCTGGAAATAGCCCATGATGCCAAAAAGGTGGAAACTCTAGTCGGCCCATCGCCATCTCGCCCATCCCGTCCGTCTTTCCCGCTGGTGGCCGCACCTAATCGCAATTGGCGTCCGCCACACCTATTTGCATCCACACTCACCAGTATCACCACTACCGTCCCAGCCGCCCTTTGCCCTACCGCTCACTCCACCGGGTTAAAAAGGAAGCTTGCCTTACCGGCCGGCGCGAGCTTCTTCAGTCTCCCTCGCGTCAACAGGCCCATGTCATTACCTGACTCTCCCTGAAACGAAACACCAGCCCCGTCGAGAGAAACACCCCGACAAGTTGACTCGGAGGGTATCCATTTTCTCTGTCCATACTCCGTAGACTCGTCGGCATAGATCGTCCGGCTCGGCCAGGGCAAGAGGAATGGCGGACACGCGACGTCCTGAGACATGGTCGCCAGCGGCTCGTCTCGCCTGAATCAATAGATCCGGTGGCTCCTGTCTGGGAACCCGGGAGTTGAAGCCCCGAGCTCAGTCAGTCCCGATGTGAAGGCCTCCGACTCCGAGGTGACACTCTGCTGGCTGGACTTTGCTCTTTGCTTTGCTTTGCCTGCTGTCACCATTTCCTCGAGTGGCTGTAGTTTACAGGTGACAGTTCCCATGCCAGTGTCTGTGTGTCATACGAGTGTATGATTCTGCGCCATCTCCGAGTACCCTTTGGATATTCCTCAACATTCTCCCGGCCGTCAACTCCTTATAGTGAGGATAAGAGGCTGTCTCCATATGACGACAGGGCCAGGGACAAGACTTTCAACAGTTTTGTCTTGTCTCTCATCGCTCATCGTTCCTAACGCAGATAGGTGAAGCTGCCTTCGAGTTCTTTCACCGAGGGTTTCCTCTAGTCTCAGGGTTTATTGCATGCCAGTCCAGCGTCTTGGCCCATCCCGCCTCACTATGATCATGTAGGTGTGCCCAACCCACCACTGACAGTTTGTCCAGTCCCGTAGTGGAATCGAGGCGCCACGGATCAGAGTCGTTTTGTCCTCTACCACCCTCTGGAATGGTAACCCGGGGACTCCCTTTGGTTTCAGCTTGGCTCAATGCCTTCCGTAAGTAGGGAGGTGTTGGATGGCTGAGCAAGACATGGGGCGAGACATGAAGCACCGCTGGAATGAAGTGTGGGTGGTGTCCTCGAATGATGAGTCCCCGCCGTCTTTTGTGAGTCCAGTTCATCTACTCTTCTCATCGATATCGGCCTTGTCTCTCTAGCGACCGTTGCGTGAGGAGTTGTGGCTGTATGAGTTAATCTCTATGTAGATGAGGCGCTGTGTCATGATCAAGACAGATTTATTTTATTCCAATCCTCCTATCTTCGCCAGCTACGTCAGTGGGACTTTAGTCGATGCGTCTCTGCGCTGTGAAACTTGTGCGAATAAGACGAGTCTTATAGGTGAGGGTTTATTTGATCGTCTCTGGGTTTCCAGCCTAGGGGCATGGGACGATCGCCGGTTATACTGAGCCCATCTTTATTACAACTGTAGCGATGTTGTATTTGAATGTGATATACTTCGCTGGTGTTCGACAATCCAGAGACCTGCTTTCTATTCTAGCCTTCATGGTCTGTTGTGTTGTTGTTCGATGTGCTATATTCTAGTTTTAGTGATGGTATTGTCTAGTCATTCATCCGCCCGGGAACATTCAGTGTCGGTACACTTGATGTAAGCACGGTATCCATTATATTTTTCTCTCTTCGGCGGTCTTCGGCCGTGCTACGAGTGTCTTAACGTCTTGCTGGTGTGCATTGTATGCGTTGTTCGTCCATGGCTTCGTGTCATTCATCGTCTTGTATGGTGACAACCCCTACTGGACCACTGAGGCCTGGCCACATGGCTATTTCCCGTATGCACCGAGAATATCACGGATACAGAGGGCACACGAAATCTGCAAGCATGATACCCAACTGTGTGTTGCTGACTTGATTCCTCATATGACTGGGTTACTCGAAATCGTGGGCTGGTGTAGGGTAGCCGACCGGAAATGTGCAGGTTGTGGATAGCACCATGTATCTCTGTTAAATCATGAAAAGTAAAAAATAAAAAAAAATAAAATAAATCATCTGGTTCTGATGCCAGGTTTGGGAAACTTCCCCATCGTCGTTTATCTGGTGAATCATGTGGTTCTCGTTTTCGTGGTGTTATGTGTATTCGAGACTGCTGTTGTTTGAAAGTTCATGAGCAAGAATATGCAGTGAACAACAATCAGGTAACTAAACAGCAACAGACAATGCCACGAAACAGAGAAACCGGAGAAACCGAGGAAACCAGTATCCAGAATATGAATACTGACCATATAAAACCCATACCTCTCTCCATTCACTCACCATTTAGTTACCATATCGTCTAGGTTAGCCAACATGAGCAGAATCAGGAACGAAGAATGGGCACACCCATAGGCCCCTACACCAATTCGTACTTAGATGCAGGAACGCCGAACTTAAACAAGGTTCAAGTCCACGAGTAACCAAATAACTCCATTCGTGTCAATCTTCCGGGTCGTTGTGCGCTCAAATAGAAGGCCTTGCCTCGGCAGGTTTATTGTCATTTGAAGAGATACATCGGTGACTGTATATAGTAACCACGTAAGTTACGCCTCTAGAACCAAGAGAGTCAAAAGATCAATTACAGGATCAAGGTGCGGATAGAGATGATATCTGGCATGTCCGGAGACCCACCATCGGCGCCGGGCGTCGGTACCGGCGACGGCCGGCCCCACCACCAATAAATCGAAGCCACTCGTGCCACGATTTGAGTGAAAAGAAGCCTCATTTGGTCTGAATAAGGTGGGCCCACTGCCTCAGACGTCCCAAGGGTCTCCCGTCGCGATTGGCCGGGGTACAGGGGTACCTTGGCTCGTTCGATCTCGGTGTTCTGGGCTGGCCCGTGTTGGAGGATTTATCTGTGGTATCATGACCATCAACCACAGACGGAGGATCAACCTCCATTTCACTCATTAATTCTTGAAGCCATGGCTCGCCGACAGCATCTCACCTTGACCTTTGTCTTGGTTCTAAGCGTATTCTTCACCCTATCATACTTCTTCTCTGGACCCTCCAGCAGCGCAATTCCCAAGTTAAACGATGGCCTCGATGTGCCCCTGAAGGATGCCCCTCGATCCGAATTCGCGGCCGACCTTGATTCCCTTCCCTCTGGACTACTGGATGGCGCGTCCATCGCGCCCAAGTTGGAGAATGCGACGCTCAAGTAAGATGCGATGGCTTCTATGGTCCAAATCCGCGATGACGTTGGACCGTTGATGATGCATCTGCTAACAACTCTCTTCTTGTAGGGCCGAACTTGGCCACGCGACGTGGAAGTTCCTCCACACAATGATGGCGCGCTTCCCCGACAAGCCGACCAAGGAGGATCGTATGGCCCTCGAGACCTTCATGCACCTCTTTGCCCGACTCTACCCCTGCGGCCAGTGCGCCGCACACTTCCAAAAGGTGCTTGCCAAGTACCCTCCCCAGACGAGTAGCCGCAACGCCGCCGCCGGATGGCTGTGTTTCGCCCACAACATTGTCAACGAGAGAGTGCACAAGCCTCTGTTCGACTGCGAAAAGATTGGCGATTTCTACGACTGCGGATGTGGCGACGAGGATAAGGATAAGGACAAGAAGAAGGCCGTGGAAGGCGCACAGGCTGAGGGACCCTCAAGCGACCCCGAGCTGCACAAGCACTGAAATCTATAAACCTAATATTGGATTGTACGAGTATTTCATAGATGGAGACCAAGAAGTCTTGTTGGCACTGGCGGGACCAGGCCGCCCAGCTTGCGGAAGAGGTCTAAGTATACGTGTTCCTTGAGAATGTGTCAAGTTGCTTTCCTCAACCAAGCGACTCTACGGGACAAAGCCAAAGTTTGTATAGTATTAGACATCATATTGGAATCGTAAAAGCATATCTTACATCACATTTTTGACGATGGTCAATCACCAACACGGAGTGCTTGCATCGCATATCGAATCACGTGCAATATCACGTGCTCCTCTATTCGCCGTGGCGCGGCTGCGCGTTCAGAGCTGCCTTGAGCTTGGCTTGAGCTCCAGCCTTCCCCAAGCAACGAACAACGACGACATACCATCACGACACACCACTCCGAACCACCCGACCGCTCATTTCTTTGAACAATCGAACAGAACAATAGACCGCCTGTCATCATGGAGTTTGGCCACGCCGGAGTGCTGAATGAGGGTGCGTTGGGAGCTCTTTCGTCATAGCATGGGGTAGTTGAATGGAAAGCTTACGGACGTTGCTAGATGGAATCCATGTGGACATGGACCGCCTGAAGAAGGGAGAGGTCAAGTGAGTATTCTACTGCATCCTATGCCATATGCGCGCAATGCTAACCGATGGATAGCCTGGGAACCTCGATGTATGTGCCTCCCTGATGTTCGAACGACATATCTTAACATGATGATAGCATGGCGGTTACCTTCAAGGATGGTGTTATTCTGGGTATGTTGAAATGTTCCTGGATCATTGCTATATATGATATTAACCCTTCTGTGCAGGTGCGGATTCACGAACAACGACCGGTGCCTACATTGCGAACCGAGTGACGGACAAGTTGACGAGAGTACACGACACCATCTGGTGCTGCCGATCCGGCTCAGCTGCCGATACCCAGGCTGTTGCCGACATTGTGCAATACCAGCTCGGACTCTTTGCCATGATGAATGGCAAGCCCCCCATGACACAGACCGCTGCCTCCATCTTCCAGGAGATCTGCTACTCCAACAAGGACCGTTTGTCGTACGTCTTGGCCCGATAACACAACTTGTGGACTGCTTTGGGTACTAATGCTATTAACAGCGCGGGTCTTATCATCGCTGGTTGGGATGAGCGGTTCGGTGGCCAAGTATACTCCATCCCTCTGGGTGGTTCCCTTCACAAGCAAGCATATGCCATTGGTGGCTCTGGATCGACCTACATCTACGGATACTGTGATGCCAACTGGCAAGAGGGTATGGAGAAGGACGATGCTGTCAACTTCGTCAAGGGAGCACTGAGGGAGGCCATCAAGTGGGACGGTAGCTCGGGAGGTGTCATCCGCATGGTGGTTCTCACCAAGGACGGTGCGGACCGACACCTGTATCTCCCTGACACGGACTATGCGGTGCGGCACGAGTGAAGGTCCTGATGTAGCAGGACAAAGAAAGGTTTGGGAATAATTCAGCATGGGCTGGGCTGATAAAGGACTTGTCATGACATAAACAGGCCATGAAACCAGGGAGGGACTTGCAGGCTAGACGTCACTCGGCCCTGTACACTAGATAATCGGAATAATGACGATGGAGTTTTTCCGAATTCACCTGGGGAACTGGTCGTGATCCACCATGTGAGCGGAACGGGAGCGGCATCTAGAGCGGGCCGCTTAGTCTGCGTCGGATCTTGAGAGAGTCCGAGCATCAGGGCGAGTAGCAAGAGTCTGCTCAAGGATATGGCAGTGGAAGGGATCCTTTGAGCGCATCGTAGTGCAGATTCAGTATCAAACGTCCAGGACAAGGGCTTTACGGAAGAGAAGAAGACGGGAAAAGGCCAATCTCTCAGTGAAGCTAGATACGCATCCATGGCTGAGGATCGATCCTAAGAATGGTTCACCGCTCTTCTAGAAAGAGGCCTTTGGTGCGAGGACGAGAATGGCACATGGAGGCGTGCATAAGAGGGTGGGTTGAGGCGGCGAATGGGAGGCTGGCGAGGAACAGACACGCGGACACGAAGAGCCTGCGAGCCCGGTGATGTAAGTAAGATTGGGAGTTGAGATGAACAAGTGCCATGTGCTGCAGGCAGAATTGCTGTGTGGTTGATAGGAGACGCTCGGGCTTGTTCGCCTTGACGATATGAGGCTGGCTGTTCAGCGGTGAGATTGTCGCATGAATCGGCATTGTATTTTCTGCGGCAGTTCGGTATCAGCACCAAGGCCGATCACTCGCCTTGCCGCAAAAGTGAGGCAGCTGAATAGGGCACGTGTGGACACTTGAGACGGAGCCGTGGCGAGGAAGATCACTTTGCGGGAGGATTTTGGGGGGCGTCACTAGGGGCCGAGGATTGGGCATTTGTCTGGCATTAGAGGTTGGGCAACCACGGTCATGGCATTGAGCGCAATCGCGAGCCTGGCTCCAAAGAGGTTGCAGTGCAGGATCGCGTTCTCGCGCGGCCATGCTTATTCGACTGTCTTGGATGCAGTGGAGACTCTTGCGCAGGGGAAGATGAGCTTTTTTCTTTCTGACTTTTGTCGTCGTTCTTGACAGACCCTTCGAGAACGGAGGGGGTCAATCCTGCGGTCCAGTCCGTGCCGTGGGTGATGATGGAGGGCATGTTGGTGATAGTCAATGGTGTTGAAACCGGATCCTTGCTCACATGCAGGGGATATATAGCCGGATATACCTGGGCGTCCACTCTCCGTTCAAGAGCTTATCAACTCGACACAATGTCAGTTGATTATTCTCCGAGGCGCAGTCCAACAGATTGTAACCGTAATTCTTTGGTTGCATGTCGTCAAATGTTCCCATCAGAGACATGAAAAGGACCAACTCCGTGTCAACGGTAACTTCTCCGGGCCGCGGATGTTTGGCAGTCGGATCCGGGCGCTCGCTTGCAGGCAAGGTACCGGGAATCGACCCCGAATTTCGGCCGTCTCCAGGTGCGCGCGCCTCCCCCTCCCTCCCCCAACACGCCGTCTCCAGGTGCGCGCGCCTCCCCCTCCCTCCCCCAACACCCCCGTCCCAGAGTCGAGGGGAATCTGCCCACGTGCGACAGGGCTTGGCTGCGGTTCGGCCTTGGCTTTTCGGGGGAGCTGGGGAGATGGGGGGGCGTGGTCAGGCGATCGAGAGTGCCTTACGGGGCGTCTCTCCGATTTGATAGCTTTGTAGTTGAAACCGAGGAGGATGAGAATATGTATATTGGACAGCTCTAAAAAGTCGATGTTTCATAAACAAAGAGGTGTGGTGTTGACACTGAAAGTTGAGTTTGCTTGCGAAATTCAAGTTACATTCCTGTCAGGCACCTGGCGAATCAGGTTGGCGTCCTCTCGGGTTGTGAGTGATTTTGGGTGTCGACTACGTACTTCCAGAGTAATGGATCCGTAAACCTCCATTGGGGTCATTCCCCTGAACATCTGGCCCATTGTTTGATATAAGCGAAAGGACACAAGATGCTAGGTATGGTATGGATTTTATTTCGATTTTCGTAAGAGGTTTCGTGTATTGCGTGTCTATTTGCTTCGGCAGGTGCTTCCTAAACAAGCAACTGCTCAAGCAAGGAAGGGAAGGAGAAGGAAGTGACGCGATAGGTAGAAACCATCAAGAAGCGAAGCAATCAAGATGGAAGGAACCAACTGCGCCCGCGACATGAGTCAACATCTCTGTCTCAAATCTCCAATAGCCTCGCATTTCCTCCTCCGCCAACTGCGCATATTGCAATCCCCACGTTGTCGCCTCTTTTCCTACGTACAGCAGCTTCACTAAGCCTTACTTTACGTACCCTGAGACGTGTTTATCGTCCACTCTCGAGCTGTTGATCAACCAGTCTCCATCTCAACTCCACCACAGAGAGCTCGAGCCACAATCGACAGGCCACTTGCCAGACCTGGACCCAGATTCAGATCCAGACCAGTCTCAGCGGACGGGCCGTACGAGTGCCCAAGCAGGCGGGGCCAACCTGCTTTCGTCGACCGAGACCTACTGTCACCCGAAGCCGTGTCATTCGATTCGTTGCCGCTCCCACCTCGAGGTTGGACTGAGGTCTCGCGGCTGGCGCTCGTGGCCGACTTCAGGCGCCAGCAGTGGACGTCTCTGGAGTGTGAGACTCTCATTAGGCCAGTTCGACTGCTAATGCCGCGTTCGACCGCCATTTCTCAGCGGGATCCCGCTCCGTAGACTATCTCACTGCCGGCCCGTGCTCATGACGGCAGAGCCCAACCGTCGACGGCTTTCATCCAGTTGCATTCTTCAACTCCAAACCGCTTTCAAGCCTCCTGCACGACGAGACCAAGCGCAGACGATTTGGCTGATCCAGCCTCAACGCTCGTCCTAGCTGCCGCCGTTCCTGGGAGCCGCATCTCTGCATCGTGCCATTTCTCTTAAAAGCGCTGATCGGAGGCAGCTCTGGAGCTGTTCCCCGCCACACCACTCCGCTCCGCTCCTCGCCTCTCGCCGTCGCCGACGCCTTCGCCGGAACACGCGCACACACACGCACGCGCACACCTGGCGCCAATTTGCTGACTGTTGGTCCTTTGGATCGCGCTTCACTCGGAGGCCAATTGTATCCGGTCCGTTGGCAACTATTAACCAAGCGACAACTCTGAGAGGCTCTTTTCAGACATTTCGCACTCTACACCCACATCATATCAAATCGTATTTCGACTCGCATTGCATCTGCCAGCATAACTCAGACTTGCTTCCTTTTTGTTTGCTGTGCTTCATTTGGACCCGACAAGCGACTGCACTTTTAGATACACGAGGACTTTGGTAAGTGAATTCATTTCTTTGTGTTGATGTGCCGGCTTCTTGCGGCCGTTCCCTCGTCTATCCTTCCATGCTTTTCCAACCAACTTCCTTATCCTTATCGACACGACATGACTGCGTATGTCGTCATCCCCTCCTGGTTCAACTTCTCGGTACTCGAAATGTTGTGTCGAATCGCGGCGCTGAGAGCAGGCGGATGAGGGCATAAAATGTCGCAGAGACGCAGACAGCCGACGATGGACGGTTACACTGTTTGAGGCAGGAGAGTCAAGGATCGAGTCAGCTCCTGGAACGAATGTGCGGATAACATGTGCATTTGCTGGAAAGGGTGGTGACGTCGTCAGCCTGCGTTTTGTCAGGATGCGATTTCACAACGCCACAGCATTGCTTTGGCTGTATCCTGTGCAACGCCTCGGTTCACAGTCGCGCCGACAAGACCGCTACCACGACTCTACATGGCTCCCACCGCCTTGGTTACTCAATCTCGATGAGCATGGAACTTGGTTGAAGCACGCGAAATGATGCCCGCTGCCCATGAAGGGGAACAGCTTATCGACATGGAAGATTGTCTTGGACATTCTCGAGACGGGATGATCGACGACGGATGACACCTCACCCCACTCGAGAATTCCTTCTCCCTTCCACCAAAGATTCTACGAGGCAATAAAGACGAACGAACCAAGTTTGCCAGGGACATTGGACACACCCTCAGGAACCTCGGAAAAAGAAAGGACAGCGAAAAACTCTCAAGAACCCTGAAGGAGGCTTGACAGGCTGGGAAGACGCACCAATCAGATGGGTGACATCCAACACCGAGTCAACTCGTCCATGTCCATTGTCGTCCATCCCGAGTTTTTGTCGGAGAACCTGAGTCGGCGCAGCACCAATTCCCATGGGCGCCGGCTCCAAGACGTCGAGCCTCGCCCCCACCATCCGCTCGGCCACCCGCTCCAGCCAGCACATGGTACCCGCTGGCTCACCCACGAGGGCTGAGGGGCAACTGCTGAGGGACCGCTGGTGCGTGTTGCTAGGCTTCCAGTGCCCGCTGGGCCACTCTGGGATGAGCCAGTCACCACCAGCGTGCTGGACGCCCGCCCACTGGACGACACCCGCTGGACCACTCAACCGCTCGCTAGTCATCATCCACCGCCGCACCAGGCTGACCTTGCCTCTCCTCCTCCCATCTCCTGCCTGTCGCCTGTCCCTCCTCAGCCTCCAAGTCTGGCTTGTCCCGGTCACTTTTGCTCCACCGGGCCGATCCTATCCCCTCCTCTTCTCTGCCCCCTCCATCTTGGTCTTGATCCTCATTTTGATCTGTCAAGTCGACTTGGCCATCAACATCGTCATCGCCTTGGTTTCTTCGCCTCGCCCATTCTCCTCTTCCCCGCCGACCGACACCACCTTGCAACATCACCGTTCCTGGATCTTGAGAGCTAATAATATCTCTTCTTTTACTCTCTTGCAGTACAGATACCGTTTGCGATATCCTTTTCCTCACTCTCTTCGAGACCAGCGACGACACACGATACCCCTCTGTTTTCCATCCTAATCTGCATCCCCGCCTCCACTACACTACGATATCTGTCGCCAGATAGCGATGTTATGGCCGCTGTGATCGGCGATTTCGTTTCGGACTCCTCATACTTCCATACCATGATTGCCAACCCCTCCCTCCAACATCAACACTCTCACGACTCGTCTTCATCTTATCGCTCCGTTAGCCGATCGCGACATTCCGCTACCCCGCGAGCCCAACGCACAGATCCCACTGCCGATTTCAGCAACCACAGCAACAACCCCGCGACGACGTGGTCATCTACACCCGCATCCGCTTCAGTGTCGGGGTCTACGCCCGTGCCTGCGGGCCACGGTGCTGCCCACGTGTCGGCAAGCGGCGGAGCCTCACGGTTCCCCTCCCCTCCCCCATCATCATCGCCTTCCGCTGCTACCGGCCCTGCTCCCGCCGATAATGCAAAGACCTCGTCTATGGCATCTGACGCGAGGGACTCTGGTCCCCTAGGTCACGAACCGCGATCTGGCCCAACCCCCACAAACCCTGCTGCCCAGCAGCCTTCTCCTGCTTCCGACGACTTTCAAATACCAAACCCGTCGTATCCTCTCTCAAGCGCATCATCTCAAGTGCCGGAGCAGACTGTTATTCACATCCGTGACCTTGCACATATTCAGAGCCTGGCTAGTGCCGACTTGTTGTCTGGCAATGGAGGCTCTGGCATTCTCAACGACCCTCCACTTCAGCAGATGAAGTACGAAATCAGTGGGATGCCTATCGGCGACATTATCGAGATGGTTGCTGCGCTCCTTACCAAGATCACCACCACCAATGATCTCCAGCACGATGCGATGCAGCGCAATGTTGCGCATCAGCAACAAGCCAACCAGTCCAGCGACACGAGCGGCAGCTCAATCTCGTCCCTGAGTCACTCGGTTCTTGCTTTCCATGGGAAGAATGTTCCCGCCATCACCATCCTCAGCTACCTGTCGCGGATACACAAGTACTGCCCCACCACATATGAGGTATTCCTCAGCCTGCTGGTGTACTTTGACCGCATGACGGAGCGTGTTAACGACATGGTGATGAAGAGTGAGGAGGTGCGAAGGCAAACAGAGTCTCGTCAAGCGGCCTCAGCGTCTTCCCAAGACACCCCCATGCGTGATGAGGACTCGGATGAGAGTGACTCAGACTTGGCAGATGACGATGACGAGGAAATGGTTGACTCGAGCCGACCCAGCCGTCAAAGCAGCAATAGGGGAACATCTGCTTCAAATGATCACGCTGCTATGGCAGCAGCGACATATTTCGTTGTCGACAGCTTCAACATCCACCGTCTGATTATCTCGGGAGTGACGTGCGCAAGCAAGTTCTTCTCTGACGTCTTTTACACCAATTCGAGATATGCTAAGGTTTGTGCAAAGCCAGTTTCTGGTTGGATACTTGTGTGCTAACATGGCGGTCCTAGGTCGGCGGACTGCCACTTGTTGAACTGAACCATCTTGAGCTTCAATTCCTGCTCCTAAACGATTTCAGACTCGCCGTTCCAGTGGAAGACCTGGAGGCATATGCAACTATGCTGGTAGAGTTTTACGCTCGTGAGGTGGTAGCCAAGAAGGCAGCAGCTGGGGCTGCTGAATGAAGGGGCTCATTGCTTAAGGATCCAAGAGACGGTTAACCCTGCAGAGCTCCTTTTACTGGTGATGGCCTGATATTGACCCGCCTGCGCCACCGGATCCTGACAAAACCGGTATCGACAAGGGACGGGAGGGCCCGACTTGAGGTGAAACACTTCTCAGGTCGGTTACTCAGGGCCAGGGTGGCCTTTCTCCACGCCACAGGTGCGGCGGCGTGGACCGGGGCCACCTGGTGCAGGCTTTGGCTATCAAGAAACGCCTGTAGCCGATATGGATGGACAAGGTGGGAAGGGTGAACTGGAAACCCGTGTGGACGGATGGATGGATGGGCATGGAAAGGACTGCAAGGGGCGTAAGGGCCTACAGAGGCGTTCTCGATGGGCTCTTGAAGTGCTCCGAGTGGTGTGTATGACTTGGGTGACCTTTATTAATGACTTGACGGACGACCTGGATGGGCGAGCAGTGGGCTACCCGATGAACTTGTCTTTGCTGCTTAGACTGGGGCTCTTTCTTGTTACACTTGCAGGTTGGAGAGGCGACGGAGGCAACCCGTTGGCCGAGAGGACGGGACGGAACGGGATGGGGTTGAAGATGGATCTTGGCGTGCACAGGAGTTCAAGGCGTTCTGGTAAAGAGGCATTTGCTTACTTGGTATGGATCTTTATGAGCTCACTCTACTTGTGCGAACGAATCCTCAACAAGATAGATAAGATTGGACCATTCAGGAGTGTTTGCTCACATGGACTGTGCTTAATTGTAAAGAGACGAACGAAACTAATGCACTGCTACCTATTCACTTGTGCTACTACAGAGTGGACCTGGGAGCATCCCACGTTTCGGGATGGTCAAAGATGGTGACAGCATCCTTCATCTTGAATCCCAAGTGCCATCTTCCCCAGCCAGGCCAAAAGTTTTCAAACTCACCCGTCAAGCGGCCCTCGGCATCACGATACTGGCTAAGATCAAACCACCCAAGACTACACCGGGGGCTCCACTGCCGGGGCACAACGGCGCACCACCGATCGGTACCGGGGAGCTCATCGTGGGTCTCGTCGCGGGCGGGGAGCGGAGGCAGGACCAAGGTTGATTCGACACCGATGTAGTTGATCCAGTTCGTCTGGAAGGGGAACGAAGGGGCGAACCTGAGCTGTTTGAATGTCGCTTGGAAGAAGGGCGTCTCGCTCGGGGTTGTTTCGGCGGCTGAGTTTACGTCGCGAGGGTATACCTTGACTTCTGTTATACCGTCGGAGTCCTCAGACCAGTCGAAGCGGGCGAGATGCTTGGGAACGTTCCAGTCTAACATATCGTCAGCTACATCAAGATGTACTTGGAGAAAAGTGACAGACTCTTCCTCCCGTTATAGCAAGTATTCTTCTGCGAAACATAAATCCTAGTAATCCTAGGATTCCTCCTCTTAACCCTCCTCCCATCTTTGTCTTCTCTCTCATACTCGAACCCACCAGGAGCGAGTATCATCTCATCGTAAGGACCAACTGGAGAATCAGTGTACCGGATGAACTGTAGCATGCTGAAGCCGCCAACATGCTTGCCGGATTCTGACGAGGAAGCATAGGAGGATTGCGCTTCGAGGGGTGAGTATGCTAGGGAGGGGAGGCCTTGTGATGCCGAGGTCCAGAATGCAAAGGCGTAGACGTCGCCTTTGAGAGTCCAGGGAGGGGGAACGGAGGGGAGGGATGAGGATGTCATGGTTGATGTGTTTGATCAAGTCAAGTAGAGTAAGCTGCTATCTCACGAGCATATATATATATAAATAATCAACAACATCTGACATAAGAAGAGGGATGATGATGGTGGCGTTATGCTGGCAACCTCAAAAAGAAATCTTGGCATTTGGGGTCCCCCCCTAATCAACTATTCCGTGCCGCACGCTGTAAAAGGACATACATCCCGCCGGGCCTTTTTTTTTTCTTAGCCGGTTGCTGTTAGTGACGAGCAGGTCAAAATGGGGGGCGGTTTGTCGTGATACGTTCCTGCCAAGTATTTTACTACTGTTTGTACGGGAGAATCTGAGACATTGACTGAAGATAATGACGTCCTTGTGCATCGTGTTGATCAGCCACACCCGAGATATTCGAGACATGCATAGTCTCCATTGGCAACGGACCGGTCTAGATGTGTCGGCGTCCTATTCATTCACTCTATGTAGTTTCTAATGCAAAGTCAATGCTTAGATTTCAGAGTCGAGGACCTTTCTCCAAGGACGCCTTGAGCTACTATAAACGACATGGCTCGTCACCTACAATGACAGACGCGACAATAAAAGTTATCAGTGAATTTGATAGAAATCTTGAACAAATAAAACTACCTACATAACGCCACATTAAACACACATAAACTAACACAACGACCTCTCAGGCCAATACTTCATCCTGCATGTCAGGGGACCTTG
Source organism: Fusarium euwallaceae (assembly GCA_002168265.2). Taxonomy (NCBI): domain Eukaryota; kingdom Fungi; phylum Ascomycota; class Sordariomycetes; order Hypocreales; family Nectriaceae; genus Fusarium; species Fusarium euwallaceae. Next base: position 304,892 of record NHTE02000021.1, read on the forward strand.
CTGTGATAGACTCCCCTTCTCTGGCACCACCATCTCCCCACTGTTGATGGTAATGTGTAAACCTTCCAACTCATAGGCATCGACCTCTGTATCCTGGCCGCCGAGCACCGCAAACTGTAGCCTTTCTTCGAGAAACGGCACAACATGCTTTGGATCCAGGCTGGGTATCTCTCCTGCTCCCACCAGCTTGACCAGTGCCGCTGTCAGAGGTGAAGAGCCAGCCATCATCGATCTGGAACCTGTTTGGTGACGAGTGCCCATGAACGTGACCTTGGCAGCTCGGTTCCTGGCAGCAAGCCATTGACTGGCGTCTATCGGTGGTGGTCCAATGAAGAAGAGGACTTGGAAGTTGCCTGCGAACGCCTCGATATTGACCCGCGCGTTGATAACCCAATCCGTGTACCGCCCATTCTTGATGACTGCTGAGACAGGAGGATCTGGAGCATTATCCGTGACGTCGGGTCTGATGCCACTCAGGTGCCCACTCCTCGCTTTGTCATGTCGCTTTTCTTGTGTAGGATCCTGAGTATGTTGGCTTCGTTCCAGCGCCGCGATCCAACCCCTATCTCCGTACCACTCCGTGATTTTCCTCGTCAACTCGTCACGAAGTTCGTCTCCCTTCTTCCCCGAAGAGTCCGTGTCGGCATAAGAATACCCAAAGGCTTCCGTGGCCCTTGCCATGTCCGAGTTCCAGAACGTGCCATCTTCTGTGGCAAAGAAAGGGGTCAGGGGAGTTGTAGAATCTTGCATTTCGCCCGCAATAGATGTAAAAGTAGTTTCACCAGATGGCATCGGCGTCATCCACGCATCTGGATTGAGTATCTGCCACATGGCCAGCAACCGATCTGTCATGGTGTGGTGGAGGATGAATAGAGGATCAAACGCAGATACTGGTACATATGTCATGTGGCCCTTAAGCCCACCATTGATGTGAATAATGTCATGGATCGATTCAATCGAGTCCGCTGCAGAAGCATTGTTAGTGATTGACCATACCTTGGTCCCGAAGTCGTTGAAGCTTTTCGAATTAGAGAAGAGACCAAGCAGACGTTGCTGGATCTCGGGTAACGAGGAGAGAAGGGCTGCATTGACCAGGCTGTTGTTAGATGGAGGAGCGTTTTCGCTGATATTCACATTTGGAGCTCTTTTTGTCTCATCCCAGGTATTGAGCTACCTCCTTGTTAGCTTCCTTGCTCGGCATTGACGAGTTAGGTCTTACCGGGGTCCAGATGAATGCTTCTTCATCTTTTGGGTGAAAGTAGTATGAATATAGAGGATTTCTGACGAGCTGAATACCTCGAGGACCGTACTGAGAGATGGTAGCGTTCCAAAAAACTCCGGGAAAATGCTCATCCCCCTCAGGGGCCTCCAATGACCAGTCCCAGTACGGCATGCGAAAGCTTCGGGCAGCTTCTTGATATGTTTGCCGTTCTGTCCCATTAGGAAACATGCCGGCAATGGTGTTGGCCTTTTCGTACAATTCTTGCTGTTAAGACTGTGAGTAATGGTAGTGAACTGACCAGGGAATGCCTACCTCGAAGAGGGCGAGATATGGACGATGCCATGTGGGAAACAGGACCGAGCTGTGCATACAGTATCCAGACATGTTGCCCCCCTCCACAGACTCGACACCGCTCCATGGTTCAAAGGGAACACCGTGGATTCCTACTCACGGACACAAACACAAACGCACGTTAGCATAGCCTCTAGACATTGTTATATCCGAAACAGTGTCACGTACCGGCAATCTGGTACCACGACCTGGGATCGTCCTGACTGGTGTACTGCAACATACTCAGGGCCAGAATGAACAAGTCCCATCTGTAGCGGTCGGCCTTTATCTCTCGGATCTCGGGTCTCAGGGGAATAGTGCCATTGCGAATTATCGGGAGGGGCTTGACGACGACGCGATCACTGGACTCTTGCCTTCGAGTGAGGGATTGGACGTCGACGCCGTAGTTGTAGGATTGTGCCGCGGTGAGGATGCCAAAGAGGCCCCCGAGAAGGAGAGTGCCACGCATGGCTGAGGTGTAGTCGGGAGGTAAGGAGTCAAGTTGAGAGGATTGAACCGTGTGGAATTAAGGAGGGCAGACAAGAGTAGAAAAGGAAAGAGTGATATCGAGTTGGGGTCACCCCCTTCCAATGAGTGAAACAAAAAGGGCCAAGACAGAGGCACTGCTCTTCCAGTGAAAGTTGAAGTCGAGTTGTACGAGGTTTGAGAGCAGAAGCCCAACGGGTATAGGTCGAGTTGGGGATGGGATCAATTCAATTGAGGCCTCTTCTGCTGACTTAAGCAGGAGATTTTTCTTGATGAGTACGAGAGATAAGGAAGGAAACAGAGATAGAAGGAGCAGAGGTGAGAAGCACGGGATCCGGATGTTGAAGCGCACTACTGATTTCTCTCGGCCTTGTTGACGGGAAGGTGCAGCCCGTCCCTCAAAGGCCGTGCCGCGGAAGGAGGTTAAGCTGGTACTTGCACCACCACTGATGAACGGATTTTGCTTGGAAATAAATGAGGTTTAACGGAATCAAGGGGGTAGAGAGACTAGTTTATATACTCTAGAGCAGCGGTGTGTGCTCGACAGCTTGTCACCGTCGACCTTGGTGCTGAGGAGCTCTCACCGAAGATACGATACTATACCTTGGTGATACCAGGGCCTACGGACACTAGAGTGATGAGATGGCATTCCAAGAGACTCGCAAACAAGAGAAGAAGAGACGCAAATATCGAAACGTAGGAGCAGCAACGAGCCATTTGATATCCATCTCACCTCATCCACGCGGACATCCACCATCTTCTGCAAGGTACACCTCCAGGTAAAGTAGCATAACACAAGACGGCTTGTTACATGGATGCTTTCTCCCCTCCCCAAGAAAGTCGCAAACCCTCTCTCTTCTCCCTCAACCGCCATTCGCTATCCCGACGGCTGCTTGCAGCTGCCCTACAAGCTCCGTGCAACCTCAATTTCCCAGAACACAAACCACAAACCTGCTCCCCTCCCCTTTGGCTTCCACGTTTTCCCGTTTGTTCGGGGCCGACCGAGCCGTGGATCGCTTGGTCTTCGGTTCCGTTGTTCTATGCTGTCCCCTGCTTAACATGGCACGGGGGAGTTAGATTGGGTGGTAGAAGAGCGTCATTTTTTATGACTCGCCGACTTTTGTTTGGGGATGAGACGCGTGTTGAGTAACTACATAGTAGACATGAAACATGTTCGCTGAACGTATCAATGGCCGCCATCTTTTGGCTGCTTTGATACCCCCTGAGCCATCACCAACGGGCACAGTAGACTCGCACTGGATCATCACAAGGAAGACAGCGAGGCCTCCCAGTTTGGTAAATAATTGTGGTATTGACATGCCATGCTGTACAGTCGTAAAGAACACACCCCCTTCTATCAACCCCCTGGAGGCAAAATGTATGGAATAGGTAGCTCCCCAACAAAAAAATGATCAAATTAGCAGAAAAACATACACATCTATTTTCCAACCCGAACTCCTTCCAACGACATGGGCCTCATGGGCCCCTTGCGAGGCTCGTCGGTACGATCCACGCGGTACTTGAGCTTGATGCCCATGGCTGCCAGCTCGACGTCGAGGTACTTGAGAGCGCCGGGGACGACAACCTGCGTCGTGTGATCGCCACCCACCCAAGAGTTGCCCTGGCCATCCTCCCAGATCTCGCCCTGGATCTCGGTGAGGTCGATGCCCTCGGCGTCGTCCAGCTTGACGGCGCAGTTGCGGCATCGTACGATGCTGGCCGCCTTCTTCTTGCCCGGCGCAAACTGCGACACGGTGGGCTGCACAGAGAGGAACGAACCGCAGCGGCGGCAGATCCAAGACCTGGAGTAATCCGAACAGTTGAGGAGACGGTCTTGGAGCAAAAAGGCTGTTCCGTGAGCCAACAGCGCATCACGCTCCATTTCTCCCACACGGATACCACCACCCCTCTTTCGGCCCTTGATGGGCTGGCCTGTTGTCGGCACCACTGGACCAGTGGTTCGCACCTGGTACTTATCGTTGACCATGTGTCGCAGACGCTGGTAGTAGACAACTCCGATGTAGATGTCAGCTGCGAGCTCCTCTCCCGTAATGCCCGAGTACATGGGCTCATTGCCGTGGTAGTTGTACCCGGCCTTCATCAGCTGGTGGCCGAAATAGTCGGCCGCGGTGTTCTCCTCGTCAAACTTGAAGGGTGTCGAGTCTTGCGCAAGGCCATGCAGCGCGCCAGCCTTGCCGGCGAGCGATTCCACAAACATGCCTATCGTCATACGGGAAGGGAAAGCGTGGGGGTTAATGATAATGTCCGGTTGGATGCCAGTCTCCGAGAAAGGCAGATCCACCGTTGGCCACTTTTGCGATGCGACACCCTTCTGTCCGTGTCTGGACGAGAACTTGTCACCGATGATGGGGGATCGGGGAACACGGAACTTGACAGAGATGGTCTGAAGAGGCTCGTTGCCGGTTTCGGCTCCGATCAGGCGGACCTCTTCGACAAAGCCTGTCTCGGCATCCTTGTACTTTTCGTAGTGAGTGATGCCATCCAGGTTCACCAGCTTGCCATTGTAATCGGGCGTCACCGTGTGCCACGCGCAGATTACATCTCCCTCCTGGATCATGCGGCCCACGTGAGGCAGGCCGTCGTCATCCAGCATGCCCTGGTATGACGCGCTCACGTAGCTGTGAGGTGCGAAGCCAAAAGCCTTGGTAACACTCTTGGTGGCCTTTGTTCGCGAGTCATCCTTGAGCGAGATCTTCTTGGTCTTGTAGATAGTACCATGTCCAAAGCCACGCTCATGGGCGCTCTTGTTGAGAATCATGGCGTCGTCCATGTCGTATCCAGTGTACGAGATGACAGCGACGACCGCGTTCATGCCGTTGGGGAAGTTGTCGAAACCATATGTGTTGTGAAGAGGCGCTCGCACGACGGGTGTTTGTCCAGTTTGTATGCGGTATGACTTGTTGTCGGTTCGGTAGCGAAGATTAGTGCTGGGAGTTCCCATGGTTTGCTTACCCATCTGACACTGGTACATGTTTCGAGGCGACTGGTTAAAGTCCGAGAAGGGGGTCATGTTGGCAAGAATCGACAGCATGTTGGTGGGATCAAACTCGACGTGCGTGGACTTTCCAGACTCGATCTCCTGCGGCACCACGGCGATGGACATGTAAGGCTGCTCGTAGGGGCCAACCCAATCCTCCTTCTGGAGAGGGAGGTACTTGACGGGTCGCACCATTCTCGCAGGCGTGGACGTCATGTAAATGCCGGGATAGGAACCGCCATGAGATGGAGGAACGTAACCAATCTCCAGTTGGTGAGGCACGCCGTGTGTGCCCTCAACCTTCCAGTATCGGAAACAATCCGCGATTCTGACCGACTCCTTGGGAGTGCAGAAACCAAGAATCTTGCCGTCAAGCATGACCACGACACTCTCCTCAGTTGAGGCTGACGAAATGTCAACGATTCCGAGCTCGGCAGCGAGAGCCGCGAGATGAGAGACGTCGACCGAGTCGGTCATAATCTTGCACTTGTGCGCAAGATGGTTCAGGAGACCACAAGGCGCACCATCAGGCGTGTGGACAGGACACATGAAACCCCATGATTCGGGCAGCAGCTTTCGCACAGCAGTTGTCTTGAGCTGGGCAAAGAAGGCACCTCGATGCACCATGCGGAAGTGACTGATGAATCGCAAAAAATTGAGCTTTTCGGCCACAACTGTGAAACCCGCAGTCTGCTGAAGATCGAGTCCAGATGGACTCTGCATGTTACCAGTGGACAGGAAATACTCTAGAGCATTTCCAAGATTCTCGTTGGCCTTTCGGAAAATGTTATTTGGGAAGTCCTTGCGGAAATCTTCAGAGGTGAAGGGAACACCTGGGTTCCTTCGGAGGTAATCTCGCAGGGATGCGCGGACGTTAACGCTCAGGAACTCATCGAGACGCTCCTTGAGGATTTGCCCATACAGGAAGCCTCCTAGGAGAATCTCCTGGTTCTGAACAGCATCGGGGTTGTCGACAGCGCACTCGCCAGCGACGAGCGCATAGAGCTTGCGGATCATGAAGAGAAGCAGCTTGAACTTCTCGTTGTCCTGCTCCTCCGTCACGTCAACGTTTCCGAGATGGACCAGGACAATTCTTCGGAGGAATTCGGTACCAACGTCGAGGTTGGACATGGTGTCAGGAACTCCAAGCACAACCCGGAACTTTTCGCCCAGGTACGCCCTCGTCTCCGACTTGCTGTAAAGGTTGTAGGACTTGTACGTCCGCAAAAGCAACTCGATTCGGTCCGTAAGGAAGGTGTTTTCGGTCGATTTTGATCCAACAGGGCCAACCAGACCCTCAAAGATCTCGCGGTCGTTGGTCTCGACGAGCGCCTTGAGGATCATCATGACCGGAATGAGATATTCGTTCTTGCGCCATGAGAAACGGAAAGTCATGTTTCCATCGTTGAGGTAGTGCAGAACGTTGGTCTGGGACGTCTCGTCGGGTCGAACTGCGCGGAGAATAATACCGTAGGGAGTATAACCGGGGCCACGGTTCTGGAAACTAGGTCGGTTGATGGCCATAGGGAAGTTTCTCTTGTTCAATTGCAGCATTCGGATGATCTTTTCAATACCGTTGACGATAAAGTAGCCGCCCAGCTCCTCAGACTCTTCTTTTCGCTCAACAAGAAGCGCAGGCGAGTTGTTCTCAAGATGGCATCGGTTCGACTGAGAAAGCATCAGCAAAGGCGGTCTTATGCGCAAGACCGGGCAATCAAACCTTGATCATAATGGGCACCTGGCCAAATTCGCGGGTGAATTCAATAGGGTCACCACCATTGATACGATATTCGAGGGTAGCCGAGAGTCTTCCTCGATATGTTACGTGACGCTCTCTGCACTCGGCGGGAAAGATTTGTCGGTTCCGGGCCATCTTGTTAGAAGGCGGAACCTGGGGTTTCTGGAGGAAGACATCCTTGTATCGAACGGTCAGGCGGTTCTTGCCTTCAGGTCCAGCCCGTTCGTCACCGTCTAGAAAGGTCTTGGTGCCAATGTCGGCCAGACCATGCGTCAACAAGCCAGGCTTGCCATCGTCGCGGAAGAGACCATTGAAGGACTCAATATGAGGATCGATGGCTAATTGGAGGGCAGGATACGCAGTATGATCCTTGGGAGGGTTTCGGAAGAGGTTCTCTCGGCGGAGAGTGTGGTACTCATGGTCCCATTCGGTGTTGGTGGCTGAGGGCGCCATGGTGAATCGGTGTAGTCGGATTCAAGACTTTTTGTATGTTTTGGCGTTTGCGACGCTCACTTCGGCCGCTGAGGAGAAATAATCCCAGGGATGGAGTGGAAGCGGATCAATCGCAATTATCAGCCGCCTGCAAAGTCTTGTCTAACACGAGTAATCGCGAAGAGTGGTAGACATTCGCGATCAGGCGGCTCGCAGAGGAATTGAGGCTGTCGCAGACAAGCAGAAAAAAAAGGCGACCCAAGAAAAGCGACGGAAAAAAAATTGCCGATAAGCAAGCGGAGATAAGATACGTTATCGATTAAGGTGGGGTGAATGTGGAAACTTGGGCGAATGAGGGGCAGGTCCATCATCCGCATGAGGCGTCTCCAAAGAGACTTGACCCTCTATCAAACGCAACCCAGCTCTAACAGCTCGGGCACTTGTTAGATGAGGCAGTGAAACCGTCTGAAGATCGCCATTCGGATCTTCTCTTAATGTAACACCTCGTCAAGTTGCAGGTTAAGTAAGAGGAGACTTAGCCCATGTTTCTACAGGAGTAGCACAACAGGAACAATCCAATAATATGATAAGAGGAAGAACTCGTCTGATAGCTTGCGGCACAAGCTTATGATGCAGCGTTAAGGAGAGAAAGCTTCCGTTTCGTATCTCAACGAGGCAATGCTGGATGGTGATGACGACGAGTTCATCTGACCATCCAAGTCACGAGGCCTCCAGCGCAAAGGTTGTTGCCGCTTGTGTTGCCTGGAATGGGTAATTCCATGACTTCGAGAGCATTAGAAGCCTGGAGCTGGTGCCTGGGATGGACATGCAGACCTGTCGCTGACTGGAACTCGGAAGCTTCAAGATGGGGGCCGTTTTCCTACATGACCGATCCAGCACCGGCGCAGCCAGCAGGTAGCGGAGGACTCCGTCTTATTGCTCAGAAGCTTGCAGCATGACCCGCAAGATGCGCGCTGGTGCAGGACACAGCAGTAACCTCCTGCGGAGCTCTCTCCAGACAGATCAATGAACGAGACAACAAGGAGATGAGGGGCTTATGCTCATGATGCCAAATGAGAGCTCATTGTTACCCAGCCACCACCTCCATCATGAACAAGGTCGACAGATGCACCCACCACGGAGCCCTAGAAGCTCTAAGCAATGGTTTCCCAACCATGGCTTTGCTCGCGAATCACGATAGATGCTGGGCTTGAGGCACGAAGCCGCCGAGGCTTGATGCTTGCAGGGACTGCAGCCCAACCTGCGTTGCCGGTGGTGCACAACTTCATCGCATGCGCCCCTCGTGCACGCTTCCCTTTTCGGATTATTGATGCTGAGCGAGAACAAGAGGCACGGCATCTCGTGAGGAGAGAATCTTGGAGACTGGTGGATGAGATGTGGATGCTTGTGTTAGGACTTTCCATGCTGGTGTTGCAGGACATCTGACGGTGCCTGGCTTCGGTTAGGCCATTTCGCCTTACCCAGCAGTCCATGCCAATCGGAAAAACGGAGTCTCGTCGTTGTACCAAGAAGGAAAGTGGATGATGGAAGTCTTCTTTGTTTCTATTTCTAAACATTCGAGTTTCTTCTGTTGTTGCTGTCTGACTTGACTTGGGGAGGTAGGTCAGGTCGAAACGGCAGGAACCCACTTGATTTGGACTGCCATACCTTACCAACCTTACCTTAACTCAAGCCTTATACCTGCAGGTCACGTCTTCCCCCTCTCCGTCACTTGTCCTTCTTTCGTTCTTTTCCCTCTTACTACCGAGGCCAACTTTGATGCTCACGCCGACCGAACCCTTCAGTCGCGCCGTCAGACTTCTTGACTTGGATCATTTCAGATCTACATCGCCGCTGCTGCCTCGCAAAACTGCGCCTCAGGTCTGGTGATTGGATGATCCCGGCGTCATCGCTAGCAGCTTGATAACCTGGACAGATATTCGTCACCATTTACCGCAACAGTCACTCGTCAGAAGCGTCCTGTGGTCGGCTCGCCATTTAGTTCGCCCAGCTCCTCATTCTGGTGTTCACTCTCTCAAGGCTCCTCGCTGTCACTGGCTGGTGACGACAACCCCAACTACAGTACATGTGCACCTGCAACACCACGCTCAGCACATCCAGGCACATATTTGACAGGCGCTTTAGGACTGCCACAGCCTCATCACTCACATCTTGGGAACGGCTGATTCGCCAGGGTTCGAACTGACAGAACAAAAGGCAAACGGGATACCCGCCCGCCACGCTCAACCCCGAGACACGACCCGCTTAGATCTGGTACTAGATCGTCAAGTCCATCGTTGCCGCCTGGTACTTCACCCATCACCTCGGTTTGTTGCCGGATCCCGCCCAGCAAGGTCTCAAGGTCCCTGCAGCCAACCGCCACTGGGTTCAGCCAAAACTAAAGCAACAGGATCAACCGTCCATCTCCACCTGCACTGTTCCGTGTCATTTATCCGCTTTACTTTGAGCTCTAGCCGCCTTGCCAGAGACAAGGACCCTTCCTTCTTTAAAGAGAGAAAAGTCTCTTAGGCGCCCTCAGAAGCCTAGCACTGACGTCGACGCCGCTCTCCAGCCCTGGTCGATCATCGCTTCGCCCTAGCAAGCTTGACCCCGGCCAAGCGAATGAGACGTCGCAGCGTCTAACCCACACTGCTGCCACCTCTGGGCTGGACCAGGTGATTGAAGACTGGAATGTCACAACACCCCGCGACGACTACAATCCCCAATCAGTACATTTTGCGCACCCGCGCCCAGCTCACCCCTGCTCCGGCTTCTCTTGCTTGACTGCCCTGGGCTCCTTGACCTGGAGCTCTTCTAGCGATTCCCTGCTCCCCGGCTATCGGTAGAGCGAGCTGTCAGTGGTGTTTACGCATTGAGCTGCGCTGAAACCCACCCAGACTTTTGACGTCGACATCCATCTTTGCCCGACTCGACCTAGCCGTCTACCTATCTTCCACGACCTCTGTCTCTGTGCTCGTTTGGCGCTGCAACTGCGCTAAAAGCTACGCTACCTGCGCCGCCAGGCACGGGTCGTTCCCACCACTTCCCCATCCCTTGCCCCCCTCAAGGGCCCCAAAGGCTCGTGCCCGTTGGTGGCCTTTGTGGTGGCCTCTGGTGGCCTTTGGGTGCCCTTTTTGGTGCCCGTCCGGCGTCTCTCGACTGTCTCGGCCGTCATCTCGTCCCAGGTGGGGCCCTATTTGTGCCTCCGCCCAGGCGTCACCTGTGCTGTGCCAATCTACTGCTCTGCTCTGTTCTGCTCCTCCGTCGTTGCACCACGAGCCTCTCCTCCTTCTACCATCCCCATCACATCGCCGCCCGAGCCCGCCTCCGACTCCGACTCCGACGCCCAGACGCTGGCGCGCACAACTTAGCAGCAGCAGGTGCAGATGTTACTCGTCGCCTGCCACCGTCATACAAGTCGCTTTTCTTCCTGAGCCGCCGTCCCGCTCTCGTCGTTCAATCCTGCCCTCACCAACCGCGACCCTGCGTCTGAGCGCCAACGCCAACGAGAATTGCCTTTGCCATAAAGCACCCCGCCCGCCACAACCTTGACCGTCCTCTGCGAGATCGAGATATTTTACGTACCTTTGATAAAAACACCCGCCATCCTCGGCGGATTGCATTTTTCTCCATTCGTTCTGCCGTAATAGCTGGCCTATCCAGCTCTTTGCTCGATCAGCACCCCCGCCTTCACCCGACCGCTTCTGCCGCGACCCGACAAGCGCCTTTGGTGCCCCGATAGTAAACATGGCAGGACTTTTTCAGAGGGTCTACAATTGGTTAATGCGCATGTTTTGGTGAGTAGCCGTGTCCCATGAGCTGCATGCTGGGCGATATGCTGCCAGCTGGCTTTGCCTCGTGCTTTGCTGCCCTGCCTCGGCTCGCTGCGGATCAACTGCGCCGACGTACTGACAATGATGCGAAGGGCGATGGAGATGGAGGTGACCATGGTAGGCTTGCAAAATGCCGGCAAGACTTCATTATTGAGGGTCCTCGCTGTAAGTGTCTCCCATATTGTTCCATGCTCCGCCGCTTGACCGCCTCTGGCTGACCCTGGTGATGAATAGGGAGGAGAGTTCACTCTTGAGTAAGCGCACCCCCAAGATGGCTCATGTCATCCCCTTCCTCCTAACCCGGATGGACCGTTCTGTCGGTTCCCTGTTGGCAGGGACGTAGTGCTAACCTCGGATGCCGCGCAGCTCGATTCCCACCGTCGGATTCAACATGAAAAAAGTACAACGAGGCCATGTTACGCTGAAATGCTGGGACATTGGTGGCCAGCCTCGGTTTCGCACCATGTGGGAGAGATACTGCCGGGGCGTGAGCGCCATCGTCTTCATCGTGGACATTGCCGATATCGAGTTGATCCCCCAAGCCAAGGAAGAGCTCCACGATCTCATGGGTCGCAGGTCATTGGCCGGCATCCCGCTCCTGATCCTAGGGAACAAGTCTGATCTCCCGGACAAGCTCTCGGTGGATGAGTTGATTGACGAACTGGACCTGAAGAGCATACGCGGTCGCGAGGTGTGCTGCTATGGTATCAGTGCGAAAGAAGAGACAAACCTTGACGCCGTAGTCGAGTTTCTAATGAAGTATGCCACCCGTGCATGAAGACGACGACAGATGTCGGCATGGTGGCCGTGACACGCCAGTCTGCGGATGCAGCTCTTATTCCAGTCCAGCCTGGGAGAAATGGAGCAAGCCACTCGGACCTGGGTTCCTGGGTCCGGGATGACTATGAGGAAGAAGTCCATGGCTGCCTGCCTCCGTGGTGTCAAGATTGAGGAGAAGAACGAATGGCCGGCCGTGCGGCGAAGCGAAGGGGTGAACGAACGGTAAACATATATAAACTTCCTCTCTCACGAGCTCATGACTTTTCCAGATATCTGTCAGCCCATGAGCGGTTATTTCACAATCATGTCGAAGGCTTCTTCGCTGGTTTCTTGTTGTTATTATTCCGGGTGTGCAAGACCCTTATTTTTCTTTTCTTTGTTGATGGAGCATGAGCTGGCATGGGTGAGAAAATTCAGCACTGGCTAGAATGGCGGAGAGGGCATTCTCCGAGGAATACGGGTTCTGTGCACGAGAACTGGCGCTTGCCAGCGGGTGCAGATTTTGCGCCGAGTCCATGGTTGGTGTTGTCGTTGGTGCTTCCGGGATTTCTGTTGACGACGACGACGACGATGATATGATTCTTGGACGTCTTGTTTCTTGGCTGGGACACGAATGTTTGAATAAGTAAGCACGGGCAATGATTTCGGCCACGAGCTTGTATGAGTACTCCTGCAAGCGGCTGAGGAAACGGCTGATGACTGAATGATGATGTCGCTATGAAATTGCTTGGTGAGGATTTGGCACAATAACCAGCGGAAGAAGCGTGGGTTGATAGACAGGGAATTGAGATGAAGATGCAGCTTCGATGTAACCGGAATCCAGTGTCTGGGTGTTTGTCGTTGGCAAACTGATCAAGATGCATTGAAATGAAGAGAAATTGAGTCCAAGGGGCATTTCCTGGGAGATCCAGTGCGGTAAAAACTGTGAGAGTGAGTGAGCCGGATGGCATGGGTCGAGTTCCATGGTCCTGGTGAGGTGGAGGAGGATGGTCCAGTCCAGGTGACGATGACAGGGGTGTAGATGTTGGTGTAGACGGATTCCAGACGGGGGAGAGGTCCTTTTGAGTCGTTCCAAGGGACAGTCGCGAGGTTGTGAGGGGGACAGAGAGATCAAGATGAAGAACAGACGTTGAAGCAAGCGACAAGTGTAGTTGAAGGGACGAGAGGGGAGAGAGGAGAGGAGAGGGGGGTTGTTGAGGGAAACTCTGCTCTGGCATTTCTGGGGAGTCTGGGATGGAGGCTACACACGGACCACTTGATGCGTTGGCCAACTCATCGCTGCAGTTGACAAGCGCCGCACGCCGCCTTCTGGCAGGCGGCCAGCCAGACATCAGCCAGACAGAGGGGAGGCCAGCGAGAGAGAGGCCCTGCTTTTTTGCCCTGCCTGCCCTTGCCCTGCCCTGTCAGTCAATCAATCAATCAGTCCGATGATGGATCCCGCCCCCCGCTCCCCGTTCCGCGCACCCACATACATACATACATCCATCCATACATAGACACGCGCCCGGCCGAGCGAAACGAACTGGTGTGTCTGGATGCAGCAGCGAGTATGCAGTTGCAGGCTGAGGGGGAGGGGGTGGTCAACTATCGTGGGTGATTCTGACTGGGTGCTGGTGTTTTCTTGTCCGGCCAAGTGCTTCCGATGGACGGGGGTTTTGGTTTTCTGTTTTCGAAGCTGTTGATGATTCCATTGGTGTTTGGTAGAGAGTCGTCGTCTTGGATAGAATGGATATCTTTCAAGTTTCTTCGTCTGACGGCTCGGTATTTCACAGACCCCGAGGGGTTGCACTCGGTCTCTCGTGATCAAAACTGCCCTCGGAGGCTCCGACTGAACGGGGACGGCGGTGAACGGACGGAGGCGGAGCGGCAGGGCTGGTCGGGGGACGGGGCGGGGCCTCTATGTAGGTAGGCGAGAGTAACATGA
>NHTE02000021.1:318734-398156 GCA_002168265.2 Fusarium euwallaceae
GAGTAACATGACGACGACGATGAGGAGGAAAAGCAAGGAAAACACGAGACTTGAAAAAAGGAAGAAGAATAAGTAAAGAAGAGAAAGGATTAATGGAAAGGAAAAAAAGAATACAAAAAGGGGAAAAAAGGGATAGAAATGCTATTTCCTTAACCCAACCCCTGGGAGATGAGCTGGAATTCACAGTCGACGAGAAAAAGGTGGATTTGGCCTTTTCATTGGAGCGCGGCCGGCGATTGTCAGCGAATCGTACCTCTTGCGCTAGAACGGCATGGCTTTTTTTCACCAGAAAATGGGGCCCTTTTTTTTTTCTCCTCCTCTCCTTTGCCGAGAGGGGGAGGAAGCCCCTGGTCTTTCTTTCGATTCATTCTTTGAGGTTCTCATTGGGGGAAACGTTCAGTTGTCTCTGATGGGTTGGCCAGTGAGAAGCTGAAGATGGGATGTGACGAAGCTGCTCCTGCAATTGGTGTTTCTTTAGTCAAAAACTTGAAAGATGCCAAGTTTAAAGAATGAACTGATGAATTTCTTTCAGGGAGAGTGAGTCTTGTCGTTGTCATTGCTCACGTGCTACGCGGCACATTCCATCCCTTTATTTACAAAGAAATGCCCTCACACACTGCCGGATCCGGTCAACCCTTAGGGCAAAAGGAAAAGCTCGTCTTAGCGGAATGGAGCTTCCCGTTGGCCACGAACTTTTGTTGCGCGGGCTCATCACAGTTTTGTCAGATCATGCCAAGCTCAGGGGTGGGTGGTGATTGTTAGTGTATATCGGGATGAACGGAGTTGAGTCAAGTTTCCTTGGCTTGAATTGTTTGAGAGATTGAAAAAAAAACCGAGGGTATTATTATATCCTAAAACTCCTAAACGATATAGTACAAAAAACACAACGCGAAACTTGTATCTAAAAACGTACATAACATCATGAGAAAGAAACCTTTCATCTCATATCATGGATAGTCGGTAAACCCCGCCGTCTCACCATCCCTATTCAGCATATACCGAAACCTCTCCCTGTCTTCGAGTAGACACTTTGGAAGATCGACATTGTTCTCGATGCGTCGGAACTTGTCCACCTTGCGATCCCAGAGATCGACACCTTGACGTACGGCTGCGGCGATACGGTCCCGGTTGCGGAACGATTCGTGGTTCATCCATTCGTGTGAGAAGCTTGCCATCTTGTTGAGGAACTGGTCTACTGTTGCGAAGCAGGAACTGCAGTGCCAGCCCGCGTTGGATAGTACGCCCTTTTCTAGATCTCGTAGAAAAGGGACACCTGCGTCGCCGGTTCGCAGGTTGCCAGGGAGGATGGTACCGCGCATCCCGCTGTAGTAGGTCGCCTGGGGGAAAGGCCACTCGGGACCTTCATGGAGGAACTGAAACGAGTAGTAGTAGAACTTGGAAGCCAGCGTAAGGCGCCGAGGGAAGTTGCATGTACGGAGGACGAGGAGCGTCGCGGGACGTGGGATCTCATCAACGTCGGCCACGAGGAGTACATCACCATCGACAGGGATTTGAGGACCCGAGAGCTTGGGAAAGACCTGTTCAAACATGGCGTTGCGCTGAAGGTCCTCGCGATCCCAATGGCGGAGCGGCTTAAAGTCTTTCGGGTACTCGAGCTCGTGATAGATCATCTTGTCGTGATACGGCTTGAAGCGCTCCCAGTTATTACGGATAGTGAGGTTCTTGGGACCACCCTGAAACGTCAGAGGCGCCTCGACGATAACAAAGTAGTCGACATGGTCGTAAAGAGTCTTTAGTCGGATCTCGAGAAAGTCAAGCTCCGTGTTGACCATGAACAAGTCGTAGATCTTGCGACGGCCACCAGGGGCATCAGCGCGGGGACGAAACACTGAGTATCCATGCGCAGCGCATAAACTCTTAGCAGCGTCCGAGGCATAGTACTCGTGATGAGGGCGAGAAGAAAAGTCGAGGCGCGGTAGGACGAGAGACACGCTGATGTCGGCGTCTGTAATGCGATGGACGTTTGAGCGGTCCAAGAGGGGTTGCTTTGCGAGAAGCCATACAAGACAAATGAGCGGTATCAAGAATAAGAAGCCAGATGGACGATAAAAGGCAGCCATGATGATAACATTTACCACAGCAGAAACGAGTGACAGTAAGTAAGAAAGAGAAGAGTTAAGTTTCGTATTCAGTCCATCATGCGCTCGAGACTAGAAAGGCGCAGCAGTAAAAGCAAGGATCCTACGCAGGAGATCGTAATTCAGACAATCCTTTTTTACAGTCAGCACCTAGTCAGGGACTCGAGCAAAGTCCTTTATACGAACGGACGCTCACTAGGGGCGGCCGCCGCCCTCGGTGGCATGTGGCTCACTGCAGGTTTGATGAGCTGGTGTGACGGCCATTGGCTAGAGATTACGGGCGTTCCTGAGGGTGTAATTTAACAGGGGCGGAACATCTTTTCTAATCTCTTGCGTGTTTACTACAGGATAAAGTATTGATTTTGTTGTATTTTTCGGTAGATGAGAAGAAGTGCCGATGATGGTGGATGTCACCGTCGTGGGCGTTTTCGGATACTGGTGCTTGGCCATCTCTTGCGGGGAGGGGGGAAAGGACTGGGACCCCCATGGATGCTGATCCTGTTGGATTTTTGTTTCGAGATTCACAGCCTCATCGCGCCAGAGACAGTGGCGGAGCTTAGCTGGCGTTGGGCTTGAGATTGTAGGGCTGAGTCGAATTGGAGAATGCATGTCTCTCTCGCCAGGCGTGCTGAATTAACGGAAGCCAAGGGGGAAGGGTCTTGTAACCCCTGCTTTTTTCGCAAACGTTTTTTCCCAGTCCCGTTAGTTCTTTTCAAGATCTTGAAACATAAACAAGGGGGCCAACACCCCCAGGTCTGCCGAGAGCTTACTCGAGTGGTAGATAGTGCTCACCAGCTGGACTGGGAGTTGTGAATAACCTCGCCGAAGACCCCAAAAGAAGACCAGCTGCGATAAACCTAGCACGACATTATTCTGTTATCGCGTCCTTTACAGGCGCGCCCTTTGACATGCACAATTGCGGGGGATCCGCCGGGGGCGGGTATCGGCTCTATGGACGGCTGTCAACGGCCAAGACGACTCGGTGTTCCCCTCAATCATCTCCGTGTCCGGAGGTTATCGCAATATTGTCCGTGGTGCATTACCCGAACACGTTAAACCCAACATGAGACCCTCATCTCGACTCATTTCATCCTGTCTCTCTCGTTACAATTTACCCTCATCGACGGCACGATTCTCGGCAATTACCTTGACCCGCTCTGTGACATCCCCGCATCGTTTCTTTACCTCATCTTCAGTAACCATGGGAGATTCAATTGCGGCTTCGGAAAAGACACATAATGCCTGGATTGGCTCAAAAGGCCCAGCTGCCTTTGACTTGCGAAGTATGCCACCCTTCAAATGGTTTTGAACTCATGGTTGACATGATATATAGGTGATGTGGTGACGACTCCCACTCCTGCAATGCTGCAGGCTATCCAGTCATGCTCCCTTCTCGACGACGTCTTCCAGGAAGATCCTGCTACGAATGATCTCGAGGCTTACGTCGCTGGACGAACTGGCAAGGAAGCCGGTTTGTTTGTTCTCTCAGGAACCATGGGTAATCAACTGGCCTTGAGATCTCTCCTTACACAGCCTCCTCACTCTGTGATTTGCGATTATCGTGCTCATATCTTTACCTCTGAGGCTGGCGGGTTCGTACTCCTTGAAGCTCACCTGGACTTGTTGATTGATAAATGATAGCACCTCGGCTCTTACGGGCGCTCAGATTCAACCTATCGTGCCCAAGAATGGAAGATACATGACGCTTGAGGAGATCATGGCGAACGCTGTGCTGGATGACGACGTCCATGGCTGTCCCACACGAGTCATCAGTCTTGAAAACACTCTCCATGGCATGGTCATCCCCCTTAGCGAGGTGAAGCGCATCTCCGAGTTCGCCAAAGAGCACGGCATCAAGCTGCACCTCGACGGCGCCCGTCTTTGGGAAGCCGTCGTCTCTGGAGCCGGTTCCTTGCCCGAATATTGCTCCTACTTTGATACTGTCACCCTTTGCTTGTCCAAGGGTCTTGGTGCACCTGTTGGAAGTGTCCTAGTGGGTTCCAAGGCCACGATCAAGCATGCCCGCTGGACCCGCAAGTCCATCGGCGGAGGCCTTCGACAATCCGGCGTCGTGACCTCAGCCGGCCGCGTCGCCGTAGAGCAGACATTCGGTGCGTCACCCAACGGCGAAGACGGACCTCTAAAGGCCTCTCACGAGACAGCCCGCAAAGTCGACGCTCTCTGGGCAAGCCTAGGTGGTAAAGTCGAAGAACCAACGGAGACCAACATGGTGTGGTTGGATCTCAAGGCCGCTGGATGCAGTGAGAAGCGATTCATCGAAATTGGCAAGGAGGAGGGTCTCAAGTTCATGTGTAACCGATTGGTGACGCACTACCAAGTTGCTCAGAATGAGGAAGAGGTGCTGAAGCGACTGAGGGCCGTGTTTGATAAGGTTCTTGCTGAGAAGGAGGATTTGAGTTCGAAGCAGCAGGTTGGAAAGGGAAGCGTTTATGTACCTCAATAGTCGTATCCAGTGTATGGAGGGGATAAACTCAACTACACATCAAATCGACTACTCAATGTTGCCAACGTGAGCCGACCATAACCTGGAGACAAGCATGTAGATGAACGTTGTCCGTGATCAATCCAGTAGGTACCTACATACCTACCTATGGATCCATGCCAAGTTGAGCATGCCGGTGGTACCTGGGTACCCAACGCTGCTGTTGGGCGGAATAAATCCACACCCATTGGTTAGGCAATCATGCAACCTCTCTCATCTCTTTACACAGTCGCGTTACCTTTCTTGCTCTGTTGTCGCCCATCCTCTCATTATCGTTGAATTTTGGGGGGTTCTCTACTTGAAAAAGAGTTCAGCGTGGTATCATGGAGACACCACGTGCCGTGCGGCTCCCTGAAGGAGTGGACGACGACGACAAAAGTCTAGCCGAGTTCATCATGAAAGAAGTTCGCTCTCCTCTTCTAAACTATGCCTCTTCTCTGCCTTCTAGCTTACTAACCTAGAGTTTCTGCAAGTTCGGTACAAACTTCTCCATCTCGCAAAGCGATGACGATGGCTTCGAAATCATCATGGCTCGCCTCCACGAGTCTCACCCAACCGACCGCATCATCCTCTTTAAGCCCCAAAAGGGATGGTCTCAATTCGGATGCATACGAGTATTGCGAAGTGAAACGACTAACCAAGGCGAGGTTAGAAGGGAAAAGAAAGGCCCTGTGTGGGACGTGGTGAGGGCTGAGGGCTCCTATGTTGGGCTCGTGCCCGCTGGGTGCCCCTTCGAAGCCCTGGCGGTCCAGGTCAGATTTATTGCCAAATGCTATAGGTCGCAGGGGTTGGAAATGTTATTTAGAGATTAGGTCTTTGTGCTTATGATTATCTTAATATAGTCACCTCTTAGGAAGACTTTGCATGCTTTTTCTTGCCTCTGATCGTTAACTCCCTGTTAATATATAGATAAATCAGAGCTAAAAGAAGAGGCATGCACTATATGTCATAGCATATCAAGCCCTGTCTACGCAAGGCTGTAGAGAAGAAAACGATCATTTGACGATTCGACCCCTGAGATCTGCAGATAGTCGCTGATGAACTTCAGTCCTTATTGAGAATGTAACTGTTGGTTGTCTTGTTCGGGGATGTTTAATTGGAGAGAAAGGAGTTGAGACTATGACAGCCCCGTTATTCTACTAGTATCATCTCTGCCGTCCATGGTTTGTAGGTCGCCTCATGCCAACCATAACCACGAGCATGAACAATGTCTGCAAGGTCGACCAACACTCCACTCTTCCAGTTCCTGGCGGCGGGCGACAGGTTATGACTGAAGCCCGTGAGCCAGCAGAAGCGGTCCACATCCTCTACTGCTGCCTCATCGTTCTCCCCCTCCTCGACGTACTCATACACGATAGCAGTGTACTCTTTACTGGATGATATGGACCTCTTGATCTTTGAGACGGTGCGAGGTTGTGCCCTCAGCTTCATTGGGAGACTCTTGAGTACCTCGCCACTAAACTTTAGCCACCCATAGCACTTTTTGAAGCGAGGCATAGACTTAACCTCCGCTGCTTCGAGGTCTTCTGGAAAAGATGCCAGACGAGCCTCATCGGAGAACCAGAAGAGGTTGTACCGTGCTTCCTGCTTGGTTGTAGGGTTCGCAAGGACCCGGATCGACCTAGACTCTACGGCAGCCTGCGCGATAGCTGCCTCTATCATTTGAAAGACAGCAGCGTTTTGACATTCTCGTTGGGCAGCGTAGTAGTGACGGAAGTCTGGGGCCTCCGTGTCCCAGAACTAAGAAACGAGTCAACATGAATTCACGGTCATGTTTGCTGACAGTACTCACCACCTTCAAGGCAAATGGACCCGTCTCGCCGAACCAAACCTTCCAAACATATCCATCAAGTCCACCACCGAGTTTTCGCTCCCAGATTATTGTGTTGAAATCAAAGGTGCACCGTCGTAGATGTGGCAGCTTGAAGTCTTGCTCCGTGCATGATGGGGGACCGTCCATGGGCTTGTTATCGAGGAACGGTACCTGCATGGCTCGTTGCCAGATAGTATCAAGCATCGGACCCAACTGCTGTGCCTGGCGTAGTCTTGATGCGCGATCCATGGTTATTGGGGAGAGGTGGTGGTTGAAGAGCTCAAAGGGAGAATGAGAGGTGTAAGTGCGTGAACGCAAGGTCATTTGTGAAAGAGTGGGGCTGTGTTGGATAGAGGCGCTCTGTACCTACATACTTGCGCCTAGGTACGCATAGAAAGCGGTGCAAAAGATGAAACACATATTTGATATATGTAGTTTGCTGTTTGACACATATCTCTTTCAGGGTAGGGTTGAGACTAAGCATTAAAATGAAGAGGAAGGGAATATAAAATAACGCCGTAATATAAAGTTAAAGCACATATATATGTGTGTTTCTAAGAATTTAATATTACCGTGGATATATTATTCTTCATTTTTGATCGCAGGACATGCTCAAAGTTCGATAACAGGGGAATATATGCCACATGACACTTCCTAGGCTCGTCCTAAACGCGAGTATAGCATCCCGCGTCCTCTTGAGTGGGTTACAGAGATGCCGCCCAGCGTTGGAGAGGAGATTCAAGCGCATAAACTGAGCCATCTTCTCCTTGTGAGAAACCAGTAGACAGATCCCCAAGTCTTCAAGGAGCACATTGTCTTATTGTCTACTAAACTGCCTGCCATCAGATAAACCCCCCGAGTTGGGAACAAGAGAACCCAGAGAATGTGGTCGTCTCCTGGGATATACATGGATAAAATCGGCTTACTATCAAGTCAACACTCTGGTGAGCGGTGCACGCGGGTCTGGAATAAAAGAGACACCACAGAGATAAAGGCTTAGCCCGGACTACTTTCAAGGACCTTCATTTTATGGTATAAGAACTTGTTCAAGAAATTCTATAAGAATAAAAATGTCATCTAATAAAAGGCCGCATTTTAAACCTTCTTTGTCAATGATTTAATGGCGGATATGCCAATGCTCCTCCGTTGGTCCACGTTGAGGGTCCAGCCAACAACAATCTGACTCGGTGCCGGCGTTATTGTTAAAGTAAGGCCGACTTGGCTCATGTAAGATGGACTAATACAAATTAAAGAATAAGCTCAATTTGGCCGAGTAACATTGAGATGGAGTGGAGATGCATAGCTTGTAGTCGTCCACACATTCAGAAGTTGTTGGGGGGTTTTCAGCTGTCGTTGAATCAAGTTCTAACTTAGGAGCAAATTGTTTCACTCAACTCGGGAACACCGTTTTATTCCCTGCCCTGCAACGTCTGTGATGCATTTCTCTCATCCAAGTTTGAGCACAGCCAAGACAACGCCGCTGACACGTCAATGACCGCGCGTCAAGTTCTTCAAATTCCGCACTCTAAACGAAACCGGAAATGCAGCCAAAAAACCTCATCAACGTCTTCTCAACGCTTGAGCTGAAAAAAAAAACTCCCCTGACGTCACGGACCAATCGGCCAAAACGACCCATGGTGATGTGCCGAACTGCGGGGACAAAAAAAACAGACAAGGATTCTCTTAGGCAGCTCTCTTTTTTCCCCACGTTTGGCTTGGGGCGTCTGGGGTGAGGCCTTGTCTCGGCATCACGTCACTGGTCGAGACGGCCAAGCCTTTAGAGGACGGGCCGAATTCGGGGGCATGATCATGATGATCCTTGAAGGTCAGGTATTCTTGAGGATGAAGACCAGAGAGAGCTCGTTGACCAATCTTGGAATTGAACTGGTCTAAAGAGTTGTATGACAAGGCCAAGGTGATTAGGAGATGCGCAATGACTTGAATGACGAAAAAACGAAGCCCTTGGCAGCTTCTCTTGTCAGTTGCTCGCTAGCATCTCGTCGCAAGCTGTAAAGGTCGCCCCATGCTTCGTGGTGGAGGTGGTGCATTGTGGAGGGTGATCGTCGTCCAAAACAGCTTCCTTTCTGGGCTGGCCAGCATGGTAAAGCCTGCTCACAGCTGGGGGGGAAGCGAAACGGTCACTTCCTGCTGGGCATCATGTCATGCCGTGCTTGGCCGAGTCAGTGACTTTTGGTAGCATCGCATATATACGCAGCTCTTTCCCTCTCAATTGCCCTCTTTTCCTCAGTCAATTCACCTCTACAGCTCTTCTCTTGAGACAGATTTCTTCAAGGAAAGCTTCAGTCGACAACAATGGGTGCGGTGAGACATGTTGCTACGGCACTGGCCGCTTCGGTCACGGCCGTGTCCGCTCTCTATGTCAATGGCTCTGTAATTGCGCCGTGCGACTCACCCATCTACTGCCACGGTGATATCCTAGAGCAGGTTGAGCTTGCGCAACCATTTAGCGACTCCAAGACCTTTGTCGACATGTACATTGTTTGTTTCACTTTAATGGCCCACTTGCACTAACACGCTTCACAGGCCAGCCATTCGACCTTTGGAAGAGATTCAAGAGGCATTTGACAAGCTTGAAAAACCTCTTAGGAACAATTCGGCACTTGCGGACTTTCTTGATGAGAATTTTGCCGATGCTGGTGGTGAGCTTGAGGAAGTACCTGAGGACGAGCTCGAGACGGATCCCGAGTTTCTTGACAAGATTGATGATACCGTCATCAAGGAGTTTACGGAAAAGGTCATTGACATTTGGCCTGACCTGACCCGTCGCTACAACAGCGACTCCAACAACTGCACAGAATGTCCGAACAGTTTCATCCCCATTAACCGCACCTTTGTCGTTGCTGGTGGTCGGTTCAGAGAGCCCTACTACTGGGATTCATACTGGATCCTTGAGGGTCTTCTCCGCACTGGTGGTTCCTTTGTCGAGATTGCCAAGAACACGATTGAGAACTTCCTCGACTTTGTCGAGGAGTATGGCTTCGTGCCTAATGGAGCTCGCATCTACTACCTCAACCGGTCCCAGCCGCCTCTGTTGGCCCAGATGGTCAAGATCTACGTTCAACACACCAACGACACCGATATCCTTGAACGCGCCTTGCCCTTGCTGGTCAAGGAGCACGAGTTCTGGATGACCAACCGTACTGTGGAGGTCTACATTAATAATGAAACCTTCCTCCTAAACCGGTATGAATACGAGATGTCCCTCCCATGTAGCATCCAGACTAACCTGAACTCTGCAGCTATGACGTCTCCAACACCCGTCCCCGACCAGAGTCATACCGAGAAGACTATGTCACCGCCAACAATAAATCCTACTACTCGGCCGAGGGAGATGTCTTTCCTGAGGAGGAGAAACTTGATGAGAAGCAAAAGGAGACGCTATACGGCAACCTTGCCAGCGGCGCCGAGAGCGGTTGGGACTATACATCGCGATGGATCGCTCGACCTGAGGATGCTGCCAGGGACAACTACTTCCCTCTCCGATACCTCAACACCAGGGAGATTATTCCTGTGGATCTCAACTCCATTCTGTACGGCAACGAGATTGCCATTGCTGACTTTTACGCAAACGCCGGTAACACAAGCGCCAGCGAGCAATGGCGTGAAGTGGCCTCCAACCGCAGCTACGCCATGACGACCTTCCTCTGGAACGAGACACTCTGGAGCTACTTTGACTACAACACCACATCCCAGTCCCAATACATCTACGTCCCCGAAGACGATGACACGGAAACCATTGAAAAGACCAGCGCTCCCAAGGGCAAGCAGGTTCTCTTCAGCGTATCCCAGTTCTACCCCTTCTGGTTAGGCGCCGCACCCGACTACCTCATGAGAAACCCCTTTGCAGTCCTCAACGCCTACAGCCGTGTCGCAGAATACCTCGACACAAAAGCCGGCGGCATCCCCGCGACAAACTTCCGGACCGGACAGCAGTGGGACCAGCCCAACGTCTGGCCGCCACTGATGCACATCCTAATGGCAGGCCTACAGAATGTTCCCCCAACTTTCGGCATCATGGATCCTTCCTTTGTCGAACTTCGTCGTCTTGCCCTCAAGCTAGGACAGAGATACCTCGACTCGACCTTTTGCACATGGTACGCAACAGGAGGATCCACATCGGAAACACCGCAACTCCGAGGCCTCTCAGACGCAGACGAAGGCATCATGTTTGAAAAGTACGCTGATAACGCCACAAACGTCGCAGGCGGAGGAGGCGAGTACGAAGTCGTCGAGGGATTCGGGTGGACAAACGGCGTGCTCCTCTGGGCCGTCGACACTTTTGCCAATAGACTCGAGAGGCCTGACTGCGGTGATATCGAGGCTGCTCATGTTGAAGGCGGTGGTGGTGGGAAGCGTGGTTTGAGTGCTGTTATGTTGCATGCTAGAGATGCGAAGAGGGTTAAGAAGTTTGGAAGGAGGAAGAGGGTTAGTGAGAAGAGGTCGAGCCGTTCTTTTTGGGGGTAGATGATGTATGAGTGTATATATTGACATGACATGACGATGACTACATATTTGGATGAGAGCCGTATTTAGTTGATGGTATTCTAGTTTGTATTTACTTAGGAATATTAGCGCTTTCTCACCTTGAACTGTTGATACCTTCAAATTGTTCCCCGGTCAATCCCGGAATCGAGCATCTCCGTACGGCCCCACTCTCAGGCGGAGCATCCGATCACGAGGGCCGACAGGCCCGATAAGACAACTGATTTGCGTTATTACCAGAGGAAATACGGCTGTGTTATTTCTGTCGAGTTGCTCCGAGACCCCCCCTAGCCCTGTGCAGCCTGTTGACCAAGTTACCAGAAAAAAAGAACGCAAGTCAAGGCATAATCACGTGGGAACTGAAACAGCCCTACCAGGCATTCCAATTGCACCGCCACGCGAATGCGGCCTAAACGAGAAGATCTAGGCGGGTGATCGGCACTAACAATCACCCCAGCCACTTTCGCGACGGAATACGACGAATGCGAGAGGGGAGCATTGGATGATACCGCATCACAATGCCGTAGCTTTGTATTTTGAGGCTTTCGATGCATTGATTATGGCTTTTTCGCTTCGCTGTCGTAGGAGTATTTAAATACCACTCTAGTCCCTCATTTTTTCATCATGATCAGACTTGACATTTCTTCATTACAAGATACACCTTTGTGTTATAATACACAATAATTATTGTTCATTATTTATATTGTCATCGCACTCATACGCCAAAATGGTCTTCGGTTCAACCAAGGAACAGCATCATGGCAAGGAAGGTGAAGTCGCCAATATTCCTCCTCAGCTATCTGATTTACATTGTTGTAAGTGAACCCCCTCACTATATACGCTTCACCCCACGTTCACATTTACTAACACTTGCATCTAGTCACCGAGACAGACGGAATCGTCACCACCAGTGAGCCTATTCACACAACAAACTAACATCCTCACCACTAACCCTCATACAGCAATGATGGACCTCCCAGGCTACCGCGTAGTCAAAGTCCTCGGCGCAGTCTACGGCATAACAGTCCGCTCGCGCAACATCGCCGCAGGAATAGGCATGGTGCTTAAGAGCATGGCAGGCGGAGAACTAACCTGGTTCACCTCAATGCTATACTCATGCCGAAACGACTCCATCAGTCGCGTCGTCGAAGAAACCAAGAAGCGCGGTGGAAATGCCATCATCTGCTTGCGTTTTGAGACGGGAGACCTTGGTGGGTTTGCGCAGGCTAGTGCGTATGGGACTGCTTGTGTGGTTGAGAAGATTGAGGGGGCGAATGTTGAAGCTCCGCAGCTTGCAAAGTAAATGGGAAAGTGTTGGGCTTGTCATTTGTTTGGGAGGATACCCTTGGATTATTGTTTAATGGTGTTGGTGATTGAGGAGTGATGTTGTAATTGTTCCAGATAGGTGTATAATTGAATCTCACGTGGAACCGAACTTCTAATGGATGATTATGAATGCCTTTTATTTTTTTATTGCTTGAGTTCTATAATTCTACCATCAGATCCTCCATTGTTGAAATTGTTGAAATACTTTGATCCCCATTTTGGGTAAAATAAAGTCAGGTAATAAATGATTCCCTAGCGTACGCCAGTCTTGTCGGCACCTTCCAGATGTTTCCTGGATGCTATTCAGCAACATAGTCGTGTCGAGGGTAGTTCGTAAGTACAGGCTAACGAGCATGGATCGGGTGAGGCTGTCGAAAGATGATCTTCTTATGCCTGTCGAGGATGGCTCGTGGAAACTGGCCGAGAACCTTCCCCATGGATCTCGTACCTTTGCCATCGTGGGCTGTTGAAAAGCTGCAGAGGGTTGGAAGTGATGGTTTTTGTGTGCCGCCCTTTCATCATGGGCTGGTCAAGCCGAACCCCCTTCCAACTCCTTCGGATATGTTGATTGTAGGGGAACCGGAAAAGACCATCAAATTTATGATCTTTGGTATAGTGCCGTTGAGCCGTGTGGAGAGCTTGAAAGAGTCCTCAAGAACAGTTCCGCTCCTCCCTCTTCTTAAAATCAGCTGTTTGAGTTTCAAGGTCGATTGGTTTCCGAAAGCTTCTTTCTGGTCTTTGAGTTGATCGTTGGTTGCTGCTAAGGGCCTGACAAGACGCCCCCCTTCCAGCGACATCGGGGCGAGCTCCATGCGACTTGGTCGAATATTTCAGCAACCCATGTGAACTTCATCCTTTTCCGTAAAAACAAGACCGAATGTAAGAGCTTGAGTGTTCCAAAGCGTGGTTCTCTAATGCCCAGTGCTCAAGGGTAAGATAATGAATCTTGAAATACAAGTCCAAGGACTACAGTGGTGTCGTCCGCGTACATTGTAGCATACCTGGAGTTTACCACACAAGTGCGAGCAAAATCTTCCAGAAACTTGTTTTCTTAGCCAAAGCGTTGTAATAAAAAAAAATAACCCAGTTGCGTTCGGGGGCGGCGAAAAGGACACCAAGAAACATAGGAGTAGGCTCCGGTTCAAAATGGAACTATCTCGGCGGTTGTCGGAGATGCCCCAATAAGGCACAGGCTTGAGGTTGCTTGACAAGATACGCGTGCCCTTGGGAAACACGCGCATGAGCTGATGGGCATTGTGCCTTGCAATGCCGGCGCTCTTATACGGGAGGTGAGCGGTCAAGCCTGACTCGGAAACATCGACCAGTTGGTGATGAGGCCCGTTGGTGATCGTCTAGTGTCAAAGTGACAGTTGTTGACATGTAGTGGCCAGCTGCTGAATGGAGCTCAGAATCGCAATGCTGACATTCCGAGTGAGGCGTCTATGCTGGCATTCCGAGTGAAGCATCTTCTCATGCCTCTTGCGATTCGACGAATTTATAAACGTCTTCTTTCATGGCACGAACCTTCAGATGCGTGTGAAGGGTCTCAGCTGTCGCAAGGGATGTGGACAGGTTCCCCTTGGCTTACACCGCAGACGTTTGGTCAAAGCCTGGTTCCCCATGAACTTCATCGATCTGAAATTCAATCGTCTCTTGCTCGGGGGTAAATCTGATTCGAGTTGGTTTCAAATCCGTCACAGCAATCGCGATGATCTCATCTGGCATCCGGAAAGCCATCATCATCTGCCATAGCCTCAGAGACCAGCACCAGTGATATTACCCAAAGGCCCCCTTAAGAGTTGAAGCTCGTCGTCGGGTGAGTCTCCAATATCTCACTGATGGCGTCTGCTGCTCAAGGCACAGGGAACAAGTTGTTGGGAAATGTGGTTCGGGTTTGGGAGCCGGGGTTCATCAATGGTCGATCTCGTACAGGTTTTGATGTGCTTTGAGCCTGCATATCAAAGTTGTCATGTGCTGGGTGAAGCAATAAAGTTCGTTCATCCGACTCTTGGAAAAATAAGGCGCTGGTGGTTGCTGGATTATCTTGTTGGTGCAAGGTGTTTACCGTACCAATGACTCGGTAGCCATACGACATCGACAGTGTTGCGTCAAACAAGACCCCAAGTCATCACGGTGGTCTTGTTGCCGTCGTCATCGCTGGGAGGATCGGTTTCGAGTTATTGGCCGTTCCCATCGTCTTGTACCTCTTCATCGCCATGGTCATCTTGGCTGTCGAGGACGGTCAAGCCGTTTCGACAGTCTCATCGCCTCGTCAGCGACTGGGGACGGCGAATGATTTGTAATTGTCGATCGGTATTGACAAGACTCGTTGCGCATGAGCCTGTCATAGAGTTGGAAGAGTTCGTCCGATGGATTGGATTCGATGAAAAGAAGATTATCTCGAATCATTCGACAGACAATCCACTGACTGCGAGGGTGCATGGTCCTGGTCGTCCTCAAAAGTCTCATCACCGTTGTCAGCCCCATATCTGATGTTTGATGTTCTCGCTGCCTTCTTCGACGGCTTTGAAAGCCCCATCTCTCTCCCGTCAGGATTAATGACACCCGTTCTGTCATGTTTCCCGACAACCATCTCATACTTTGTGTAGTCGGTTTTGTCTTCCTCCATCCTCCACGTCTCCTAAGCCCTCCATGGACTCTGATCATTTTCACGACCCGGTCCGACTTGAGCGCTTGAGGAGTCTCCAGAAACAAACAATATGTGATAATTGGAGAGAGCGGGTTGCATGGTTACAACCTCTCCTTCAAAGTATAGGTGCCATGAAATAGGAGTGTGCTGCAATGCACTCTCGAAAACCTTATGTTGGTAGACAAAGACTTGGGAGATGAAGGACGTAGAACCGACGTCAACACTGTCGTCCCAGCTCATCTCCAGGTGATTGAGATCCAACATTGCCAGCCCTTGAAAGGGGGGTGGTGGCAGTGACTTTTGGTGTTATCAGCCCTTGATCCAGCACGTCAAGACAAAAAGAAGCCACAGTTGAGTTGCTTTGTGAGCAAGGGTGATGTTCGGGGCCATGCCGTGAGTCGAGTACAGCAGGCCAAGACAGACGCTTTGCTGCCGACATGGATCTCTCGTAAGAGGATCCAAGAATGTTGGTTGAAAGATGTATATATAGAGATGAGGAGGACCGGATCTAGAGGTCCTCTCATCAGATCGACACATTCTCAGTCTTTGCAGGATTGGGTCAACCACCATTCATCAAAGTTCGGAGTCGTGACAGAAAAAGATCAAGTTCCGGGATTATTTCTTGTTCCCCAAGGTAAAGGGGTAGCTCATGGGCGCAAAAATTCGCCTGCTGGAACCCCCTAGAATGAACTTCTCATGGCATTGGATGTCGATGCTTTGTGTGTGCTTGGAGTCGTGGCCGCTCCAGAGCATAGATCGAGGGTCAAAATCTTAAGCTTTTCGAACTCGTTGTCGAGGGTGGCAGCATTTGTGCGACCTTCATTTTCGAGTTCTTTGGTTGTGTTGGTAATACCAGTTGGAATACACGAGCGTCCGATGAAACATGTATGCATCGTCGATATCGTCTTCAATGAAGTAGAACTCTCACCGTGCCCCTTCAGAAGGCTAGCAAGCGGCCCTCGAGTTGTGAATTGTTCCGGGTTGTGCTTTTGAAGCGACTCTTGATCATCTCGTATGTGTAGACACCTGCACCACGAGTGAAAAGTCTCTTGTGCCAGTGTGGGAGAGGTAGGTTCAGCAGTGACTTGGGCATGAAGGCATCCAGGGAAAGCTTCATCTAAAAGGTCGTCACTTGAGGAGGTATGACTGGATAAGGCGACAATGAAGGCTCAGGCTTGCTGTCTGCGGGGGAAAACCTAGCGATGTTATGAACACCGCGACGAGGAGGCCGTACCAGGGGGTCTGTGGAGCGTGTCGGGCCAAAAGCAAAACTGCAACGTTCGTGGTGGATGAGCAAATCATCTGCTCTTGCGAGCTATCCAGCAACTTTGCCTGTCTGTCCTGCAGGCTATCGAGGCCATGATCTTCCTCGGTGGCATCCTAGAGCGGGAATAGGGGCTGTCAGAACCACCCAGTAGGAGTAGGCAACTCCCGACATGGATAGTAATAAAACGACGTCTCCCGTATCACTATTGTGATTCTCTCTGTAGATTGAAGGTCAAAAGCTGGACCGCCGGACCCAACATAGGATCCCTTGCTTCATCGAGGAACAGCACCAAACAGATCGTCCTTGGTACCGCAAAAACGTTAAGTCCCAAGCCGTGGTTGATGTCTGTTGTGCGTTGCGCATGGCGTCGTCATATGCGTGCTGAAGATTGCGAAGTAGATCATCAAGACGACTTGATGAAGAGCGGAAGGAGGCCAGCGTGTGTTGGTTTTGGCGAGTCTCCCGTTCTCCTCTCATTAGCGTCTCTTCGAAACCGGTATGACGATATCTCGCATCTTGTCATGCTACACGGATTGAGCAACGAGTTCCGGGCACTGTAGTTCTCCTTCTTGTTGTTGCTCAAGAGAGGGCACGAGTGCAAATTCTAGTAGCACCGAAAAGTCACCCCAGGCGGACGATCCTTCGCCATCTCAGAAAATAGGATCTTTGGGTATGCGTAGGAGGAAAAATCTTCCGGTTGGATGAAAGCTCCTCAACCCAACGATCGATGCCACAGGCAGGTTGGTATGAGAGTTCCCTGACGCGCCATCCCATCGGGAGCGATAGATGCCGAAGCCGGCCCCAGGGGAATCCGTTGTCCCTCCTCCTGCTCGAGAGATGACTCGAGATTCATCAGGAACTTGAAGGTGAATCAAACGTGCTCGCTGGCATCTTGGATCTCTTCTGAAAACATGCGCAAGGGGCACTCCACAAGTCGCTGCAGCAATGGCAAGACTCTCAGAGAAACAGTTTTTGACAGGGGGAAAGAAATGAAGCAGGAGAAGGGTCTTTTGATTTCAAGGTGGTGACCCTCTAATTTACGTTGGGTTCATCGGCGTGTTGTCTTGGAGCGGGAGCTTCCCAGGGGGCATTAAAGGAGTCAGCTGTCTGACTGTGAGGGTAACCCTCATCTTGGGTTGAATTCTCAATGGCATCTTCCAGGTTGACCATCATCTCAGAAGCGTTCCCGGTTTGGAACTCTTCGATAAGCTTTGCGAACTCACTCTCATCGTTCAACACATTGATGATCTCTGGAGGGGCTGCCTCAACCACATTTCTCGGTCCTGGACGGACTCGTCTTTGAGGGTACGTAACGGAGCCGCGTGTTGCTACCCGTGGCAGCCATGTTGATTGATGTCGATCAACGTGACTGAAGATGAGGTTTGTGGGTAACCTGCCCCCTCAAGGCCTGCGTAGGAGGTCATTTTCTGAACCGCAGCGTTCAGCAATTATGTGAATCGCAAAAGATTCGGACAGTTGAGTGTATTGGGACGAACACACAAATCCACTTGTCCCAAAGTCAATTCCAGTGTCAGTTCTCGTTTAATTGCTTTACGATCGATCTCGAGCTCTCGCCCTTTGACGACACCAAGAGGTCTCGATCTGGCTCTCGATGATTCGACTCATGAGACGGGATGATCTGTAACCGGCACAGAGGTTGGGAAAAAGCAAGGTGACCGAAAAGAAGGCCACAAGCAGAGGAGAAGCAGCGTTAATGATGTATCCGTAGCTTCTGAAGCCCGACCGCTTCACTCGACAAGGGGGATGTTTGCGGACCAATCGTGGTCTAGACCGAAGATGATTCAGATGGCCAAACATAGGGAAGCCCTGTTGTATGTTCAAGATAATGTCGAACTGAGCAGAACGCCTTGGAATTTCGTTCCTAATGTGGATGCGAAAGATTTAGACCTTCATCATCCCGGGACGAGATGGAGGTGGAAAAGACAGACTCCTGCTTCTCGGCAATGAACTGCGCCCATTAGCCCTCGAGCAAGTCAATGCCAGAACGCGTCAGTCACGACTTCATCTTGGCTACCGCAAGTAACCATCTTGATGCGTTTGGTTGCTGATTGGCACATTGCAGTAGGGGACGCCCAGGCCATTCTCCAGCTGCGCACGTTTCGATTCGATCCTTTCGTAGGTATGTGCGCTCAATGTCAAGCTTGTTCTGGTGTTCAAGGTGTTCAAGCTCCTCTTGCTGTCATTGATGGGTTTAGCGATGGGACTTTCTTATGGGTGTAGTTGATAAGGTCGAAAGTGCGTCGGCTCTCGTTCGCTAGCACCTCGCCTTGACGACTGGCATCCTGTCGAGTCAGGGGGCGCCATTGGGACGGGCTCACTTCCTCGTAGACCGTGTATATATGGCAGAGGTCTCCCGCAAAGAACCAAATGATGGCAACCGTTCCTGGGCTCAGGGATCATCTCGACAGGAGCCAGGAAGTGCCCTCCCCAATCAACTCTTCGTACTTTTCCCCACGACGCTACGGGAATATCGTCGATGGAGTCAAAGCTAGTGTGGTGTTTCGATCGACTTCTCATTCTCCCACAGGAGCAAACGTTGGTTGACCATCCATGGAGTGGTCATCGCTGCCCCTCGAGTGTTCGGGTTGCCGTCGTTCTTGCGTCCTCCCCAACTTTGCGCTTCCTGGGTTTCCGAACCCCACCTTTCATCGGGTTTAATGTTCGCGTAGAGTGGCATATCTTCACCAGTGACCAGAGCTCTTCTTGGAACCCCTACAAGCCACCATCATGGAATATGGTGGCCACATCGGCAACATCCAGGCAAATGTGGTTGATATGGTGGAGTGGTTATGCCGATCAGTCCGAGGCTTCTTCTGCCCAGCTTCTTCCGCAGATGATGAACGGCATAAACTGCCTTGCAGGCAACATCATTCAAATTCTCGTCAGCTGGCTCAAATGACGGACGTTCGTCGGCCTTTCTCCGAAAATTGATGGGTTCGCCCCCGCCAGGGCTCGGAAAGGCAGAGCACATCGGCTTACTACTCCAAATGTGCATCTCAAGTCCAAGGGTCAGTTCGCGTGTGATGAATTCATCATCAAGCCGCTCTCCCTCCTTGAACGAGCTTCCATATCCTGCGCATCAGAGTCGGGAGCTTGCTATCAGCCATCCCCCAGTCTGAATCATCGCTGAGACAATGAAAGCCCAACGTCGGAGGAGTCAGTCCTTGGCGAAGGTTCCTCGTCTTTCTTGCGCATCGTGATGTTTCTTCTGAAGGGGTACACCGCCGTTCAAACGGAGTGTTGGTGGTAAGGTCAACTGACAGACTGTGCATGTCGGACGAAAGCTGACCTTCGAATGGGCCCAGTCGAGGAGACGGGAGGACAGAGACAGGCTGGAGCTGTTCTGTTCCATGCTGACGAAGACCGCTCATCTGTTTCGGTCCCAAGTCGTAAATTGGTCGTCCTGTTCGTCAAACATTCTCCTCCATAGTCTCCAGGGTTTCCTCCGCCTTCGGCCACATTGACCCGGGGTGCTCATTGCAGGTGGGATGTTGGATGCATTGTTTGATGCGTGCCTGGTACCATCAAGGTATTTCGATGATTGGGAACGTGGCGATTGAGTAGTATCATCTCCGAACACCTTCTGTCTCCCCTTCTGTCTCCCAAAATTGTGGACGTGCAGGTTGTTTGGCGCTCTTTGTCATGTCCTTCGTGATTCGTAATCTCTAGCTCGTCCCGAGACAGCTTGAAGTAGTATTCATAGGAATAGTATCCGGAAACCAGCCGAGTAGCCTCGTCGTGCCTCTTGAGGCGATCCCCGTTGGTCGTTCTTCTCCACTAAACGTTCCCATGCTCTTCAGGAAGCCACAGAGCCTGTCGAAGTACTCTGTCAGTTTTTCGACATGTGTCTCATGTTTTGATCACTCTCCTCATCGCGTATTCAGTCATGTCGAAATAGATATGATGGCGCTAGACTGTGATCTGCCAGAGAAACTTGCAAGCGTCACCAGCAGGAGAATCTGCCGAATGAAAGGGGCAGGTCTGAAGGTATCCATCCGTCTCCATCCCATTTCCTGCTTCCATTTTTCTTCTTCAGCTATGAAAGTGCTTTTGGTGAAAAAGTCATAGAAAGAAACGTTGGCATTGGCAAGTCGAATCTGAATCGATTGGGCAAGGGGGCTCATGAAGCAAGAGACCGAGAAAAGCACGTATCATCGACCACGCGGTCAAAGTGCTTGGGGTCGAGTCCGATGGGTAGTTGAGGGAAGATGGAGCTTGCTTTGATCTTCTGGCGTAGGAAGATGATTGCATCGCCGACCAGAGGAGCAGTAGGATGAAGAGAGGTTCCGCTGTTGTCGATGTGTTCTCCGAGTAGCGATCAATCGCAACGTATGCCGTGACTGCATCATCGCTCTTTGCTGGTCTCGCTCAGGATCTAAGCCCAAAGAGTATCTCCTCAGATTCTTATCCACCGCGCTCCGCAAGACATGTAGTGTGTAGAGGCGAGCCGACAAATCGTTGTCCGGTGGTGACTGGTACGAGGATCGATGATTCACGACAAGGACGTACATGATACATCTTCGGCATTTTGGCTAAGAGTGCGTAGGTCACTGGGCACGTATGCAAGGCCGCTGTTGCTTCGATCGGTACTCATGGATGAGGAATCCAATCAGGCCGAATGTAGGGTACTGTGTAACAGGAGTGTTGGAGTGTGCAGGCTTCGCGTTGGGAGAAGATTTTGCAGGATTCCTGCTATGAAGCGACGGTTAGTCAATATGAAATCAATACAAAGACAACTCGACATACCCAAGGCTCCGGGTCCTCGATTTCCCCGTTGCGTTTTCGTGGGTTCGGCTCTTGGGAGCTGATGCTGAATTGCGAATTGCTTGCATGGGACATCAAAAAGGGGCAAAACGAGCCCAGCCCCGTTCTCAGCGATGGCATGGTGGTGTCGGCGAGCATAACGTCTGTACTCGCATGAGTTGATGGAGCCAAAGAACATCGAGGACCGGACAATCGATCATGTCGAGGCCATGGACCTCGGTGAAGCAGGCAGACGGCCAGATGGAGAAGGATGTAAAAGGGGAGGGGACAAGAGTCAGAGGCGGTAGTGAAATGACAGATGCGCAGGGGGGACTTTGATATGAACTAAAGGATAGGTACCGTCAGTAAGAATGCATAGGTCCTGAATCATCAAGTCTACTCACATGTATCCTGGAACACAGCTGGTAACAACAACCGGCGGTGCTTCCGACGAAGTGCCCAGATGGCCCGCGCATCCCCAACTATCGGCAGTGCCACATTGGCACCGTCTCATAGACGATCCTGGATGCCGGTGACCCTTGGTAATGTTCCGTCACCGAAATGATACGGCACGAGCTTACTGCGTCTGGGAGCGAGAGAAGGTGATAAGCGGTTCAACAACAGCATCATGAGGTTTTCGGCCATGGGTGCTTGTCCGATCGCGGATGTGGTCCCAAAGGTGTGTTTGGAACAAACCACGCCAGCGATGAACTGATATTGGGTTGAGCAGAAGTGTTACACACCCGGCGCTCGTCGAAACGGTTGGCTTTCGTCGGATCGTAGTCTTGACGATAGAGGCGTGGGAGCCAGCCCAGGTCCGCTCCGTTGGGCATTCGAAACTGACCAACTGCCGCGAATGGTAGGTCAAGTCCTGCCGAGACTGGGACTCGTCAGAGGTCGATGCACGAGGGAGAGTCGAAACGAAGAGCTTGTGGAGGTTGAAGGCATGTAATGTCACCCTCATGGTGCTTGATGATGTGGATGCGGGCAAAAGTGGTGTCAGAAACCTCTAAGAAATGAGAATGTCAGTCAAAAGTACAACAGTCTGGGATCATCAAGTCCTCTCACCTTCTTTAACCAAGACAGACATGCATGCCAAGGTAGGTCTCCCAGACTCGGGCAACATGAGATCGAGAGTCGATGCAAGATGAGCAAACTCTGGTTATATCGAGGAGCTGGCACTGTACGCAATTGCGTTTGTGCTGGTAAATCGAGGTGCCGTGGAGATGGTCTATCCGCGATGACCCGATGTTTCGCTTTGCTGGGCATGCAGACAAAGGTCAGAGTCGAGTCAAGTACTCGCGTCTCAAATGTCGGAGGTTCTCACAGGTACTCGAGCGAGCAGACAAACGACAGTCATGCTACCTGAGTCCGTGATCGTCCGACAGTCGCGTTCAAATCGGCTGCCTAGAAACCTATGTAGGCACGTCAGCCAAACAAAAGATTGTAGAACCATCAAGTTCACTTACTGAAATGGCGCTCGCCGGGGAACGCCCCCAGGGAGAAGTCAGTTAAAGATGAGGAGGCTATCGCCACACCAAGCTCTGACGCGTAAAAACGAGCTGCAAATGTTGGAAACTGATGAAGAAGTGCTTCGACGTCGACGCAGAAGAACAAAGAGAGTGCATGGGGGAGTCAGCCCGTGGAGTCTCTTTGAAAATGAAAAGATGTGTAGACATCAGTCAAAAGATTGTAGTTGTGTGTATATATAGAGTTGCTTGTTGAAAGAATCAGAAGTTTGGGGGGGACAGAGGATGGGTATATATACCCAAACTTGACCTAAGAAAATCATTCCTCAACCTGATGAGCTTTCTCGATCAGTCGGTGAATGCTTGTCTGTCTACCTCAGAAATTGCAAATTAAAAATCCAACCTCCTTTTCCCATCTTCAATGCACGTCGCCTGAAAGTGTTTCCTTGCTCAACTACTCCTTAGACTCTGATTGGGGGGCTGACCAAGATATTTTGAAACTCTCTTCCCGTGCCGTAATTAGCTCCCGTGCTTCTCAACAAGTTTCAACTCGAGGTGATTGGGTACTTGAATGTTGTTTGCTTGTTATACAGTCCTTGCGTGTTGCTTCGCCACAGATGTATGTCCGTTCTCCACTCCACTTACATGCTCCTATCCGTGCCAGCTGGCTGATGATAACCTCATTTCCCTGATTTTTTTCTCGTTTCAAATGTGACATCCCGATGAATTCGTCATGAAATGTCCCGAAATTGCCGACCGGAAAGGAATCTTCTAGTCACGATGGACTGCACTTCGCCAAGCAAGAACCGTCATTTGTCAGTTGGCAACTCACCGCCGGCGATGTGCATGGCATCCGTCTTCATCTCCGTCAAATGAGTCAGTTAGTTT
Organism: Fusarium euwallaceae; assembly: GCA_002168265.2. Lineage (NCBI taxonomy): Eukaryota > Fungi > Ascomycota > Sordariomycetes > Hypocreales > Nectriaceae > Fusarium > Fusarium euwallaceae. Next base: position 342,017 of record NHTE02000021.1, read on the forward strand.
GAATCGGTTGGGAATTAATCTATCTGGTGTCTCATAGCTCTCTCACCGCCAGTCAGAATATATTGGGTTGCGTCAGTATCTTCCAGTTGAAGCAAACGAATGCTCCTGGTTTGGTGGTTGCTGCCTTGGAAATGCCATCACGCTGACCCTCTTCACGGGAAGGACTGCATGCCCAATATTACAAAGTTTCAAGAAATGGGATGATGCATACGGAGGTTGGGAGAGTCGTCTGTTTTGGGAAGGCTGAAGCGAAACTTGATGCCCAACATGATTGCCAATCGATGATTCGCTGTGTGTGCATGTCCTTGATGTTGATGCGGGAGTAGTGTTGGTTCTGTTCCTGTGTGAAGTTGTGCTCTATGATGCTATGCCCAACACTCCCTTGTCTTTGAGAGAAAGGAAATGCTCTGGCCCACAGCCAGCTACGACCCTCACGTTGCAGGGTAAACTCCCATCTCTCGGTGTTTCTCATTACCCAGCTTCGATGGTAGACTAGACACTCGCAATTATCTCTTTAGCTACCCTTTGTGAATGTGCTTTGCCGTAACTCCCATAATTGTGGAAACTTGAGTTGGACTTGGGTGTGGACCTGTTTGGTAGTTACACTCTTTTCCTATGTCGTGTGGTGATTGTCCTCTTTGACCACAAAGATGGAAAACATGGTGATAGTAGAAACATTTCAAACCTCCTCATAGCTAGATCAATCAATGATAACATTTCCTACCATTATAAAACTTCGCAGTTCCCCATAGACAATATCCATCTCATCTTCTTTCCAAGTCTCAGTTTAACCAACTACAAAGCTATATACTCTAGGGATTCAACGAACTCCAAGTGTACTCTACTATATACCTTCCATTACTTTCCTAGCCTCTCCTAGAAGCGAGACCTGCGCCAGCTGCTCCCATGGCGAAGGGCATGTTTGAGAGTGGGAGGACCTCAGAAAGTCTATTTCTATGCGGACAAGGTTTCTTGTCATTGACCGGCTGTCCCTCTCGCGGCTCATATGATCAATGGTCACAGTCTGCAACACCCATCGTTACGTGTCGGATGGATTTCCCATACGTCCCCATGACTTGCGTGAGAAACCGTCAGGCCCAAAGCAGCCAAGTTTGTACGCACGGCAGGGCTCCTACTTTGCTCTCAAACGCAAAAGGGGGTAGAACATGTCCCGCGTCTCATCGCAGCGACCGATGGAGATCCAAGATCCACGGTGCTGGGAGTGACCAAAGCCGAGAGTGGAAACCAGTCATGAGCATATCCCCATCGCATGACGTCCGCTACGAAGACACACAACATGACTTTGATGGTCAATATATACGAGGATACTAAGAGAGGTGGGGGTCGAGATTTGAGCGGAACTAAAAGCATTCATTACCCATGTCCATAGATTGGGCGTCACGAATCTCTTGAATATATACTGATTTCTTTCTACATAATACTGTTGAACATGGGATCAATCAACATCACAGAACGGCCTAGTCATCCTCCGCAAAAAGGAAGATCTCAGCAAGCCGCAACTATGGCTTACCGGACAATACAACTGAAGCCCTGCGAAGAATTGATATGCCCAGGCTCCTAAATAGTCGTGGGACAACAACCAACTGATTTGGGATATGGAGTCGACTGTCTGAGGCGATCAGCTCTCTATTTTGGGCGCCTGAGCATCTTCACGGTGTTGGCTTGTCAAATCCACACGAGCAGCCAACACTCCCATAGAATGCAATATATATACCACCAGTATCTTCCTACGCCAGAGAATGAACACTATCAGCGGTAGATCATCGCAGTAGAAGCAGAACATTGAGAGGATCAATAATATCTATAACGAGCGCATTAATATTGAGAGGATCAATAACATCTACACCGAGCGCATCATTGAGGGATCGAGGTACAAGCTTTATAGAACAATCATCCCGAGACCCTGGACGATCAAAGAAACACCGGGGCGTCGTGGTGGTTGTCTTGAGTGGTATGGTGGACTTTCGTTCCGGTTCGCAAATCATCAACCAAGTCGTGGACCTTCTTTTCGTCGGCTTGTTGCGCAGACTCGTTCTTGGTTAATGTCCTTCGCATACTCTCTTGTATCCCCATTCCATCTTTTTCTTCTTGGTTTATCTTCTGCTATTATTGACCAATTATATATACCCATATTCGATTCACTCTTTATGAGTCGTCCAAAGGGACTTGGTTCGGTTCGACCATGATTTCTTGACACCTTCCGATCACAGCGCAAGCCGAGCTCCCTAGTCGGGGGACAGGACTATTGACCTATTTCCGGCTGGGTTGTTTTCGGGGGAGATGTGGCCCATCACGCAATCATGGAACCATTTCATCTTTAATATCACGTACCGGTACGAACACTTTCAAAGAAAACGCTGGAGTGAGAGTGGCCGGGGTGGGGCCGGATCGGAGCCGAAGATCGGGTACAGAGCGGGTCTAATCCCGGGGAAGCTATGGGGCTACGGATATGATAGATACCTACATAAGGTAGCATCTAGTAAGAGCCACGCTACAGTGAGTGAGCTAGCTAGAGCAAGAAGAAGGCGTCAATTAATAAAAAATAAGTGCGTAATTAATCTCCCCCGAAACCTGCAAGCCAAGAATCGGCCTTTGTTAAATCAGCCATTTCAATAAGCGCCGCACCGCGTGTGTAGGTGGCTAAGTAGCTTATGTCATCACAAGCTTTCCCCAAAGAAAGCAATCAAGCACGAGCTCCTTGTATTGATTGACGACCCTCGCATCAGCTATTGACTCCCCGATAGAGTTCGAAATCAACGCCTCATTTTCTTGTCCTTCCTTTACTCTTGCAGGCTACTCGAACCGTTTTGTCTGTAGCCAATCGTTCTTTTTTTTTTCTTACCAACGTTCTTTCCTCGGCAATATGCTCCAGCACCCGCGCCGGTAGCTACGCAATACTCGATTCCGATCCCTCCACGGCGCCGCGTGTCACACACATCACGTTGATCAACAAAACCCACCCTTTTGAACAATGTCGTCGGCTTTATCCCACGAGAGCGACCGTCGCTACTCGGATGATTCGCTTTCGTCGGTTTCCACTACGAGCCTCGTGTTTGAGAGAATACAGGAAAAGACAGAGATGGACGCCGACAAGGACAAGGAGAAGGACCCTCACGCCCTTGACGATGAGGATCCCCTTAGGGACGACGACGACCTTGAGACGGGTCCTTTTCTCGGTCCTGGAGCTTCGCTTCACCGTGAGCCTATGGACAAGGGATTGCGCCGGATTCTGATCATCGTCGCTGTCGTCTTTATCGGTGGATGGCTCGCCGGTCTCGGCATCTTTATCGCATCGGGTTCATACCATCACGAGAGTGACACCGAGCACGATCCGGATGCCAATTCGCGCGGTTCGGGCAAGTCCCTTTCCATGGACCAGTTGTTCGACGGTACCTGGTCGCCCAAGTACCACAGTATTAGCTGGATCGCTGGTCCCAAGGGAGAGGACGGCCTACTTCTCGAGGTTGGGGCCAGCAACAAGCCTTACATTGTTGTCGAGGATATTCGCAGCGACAAGAATGTCGCGACGCGCGATGACGCGGAGCCCAAGACTTCCAACTCACGCACTCTCATGGAGAAGGCTATTTTTCAATACGACGGCCAGATGTACTCTCCCCAGTGGTCTGAACCCAGTCCAGACCTGACCAAGGTCCTCCTCGGTGTCCAACGGAAGAAGAACTGGCGACACTCATTCAGCGCCATCTACTTTGTTCTCGACGTCGAGACCCAAGAAGTTGAGCCTCTCGTCCCCGACCAAGTCGATGCCAGGATCCAGCTCGCCTCATGGAGTCCCAAGAGCGATGCTGTCTCCTTCACCAGGGAGAACAACCTCTACATCCGTCGTCTGACAGGTGACAAGGACGTTACCCAGATCACCAAGGATGGCGGTCCTGAGTACTTTTACGGTATCCCTGATTGGGTATATGAGGAAGAAGTCTTCAGCGGCCGAAGCGCTACATGGTGGTCAGACGACGGCAAGTACCTGGCCTTCCTCCGCACCAACGAGACTGGTGTCCCCGAGTATCCCGTTCAGTTCTTCATTGATCGCCCAAGTGGCACGACCCCTGAGGAGGGTGAAGAGGCGTATCCTGAGGTGGAACAAATCAAGTACCCCAAGGCCGGCGCCCACAACCCGGTTGTGGATCTACAGTTCTACGATATTGGCAAGAAGGATACTTTCTCTGTCGAGATTGACGGCGCATTTGCTGACGATGACCGCATCATCAACAATCTCCTTTGGGCTGGCGACAAGGCCATTGTCAAGCAGACCAACCGTGTCAGCGATATTCTCAAGGTTGTCCTCGTCGACGTTCCTTCTCGCAAGGGCAAGACTATCAACACCATCAACGTCGATGAGATTGATGGCGGTTGGTTCGAGATTTCACACAAGATGACCTACATCCCTGCTGATCCTAAGAATGGCCGTGAGCATGATGGATACGTCGACTCTGTTATTCATGAGGGCTATGATCATCTTGCCTACTTCACGCCACTTGACAACTCCGAGCCAATCTTGCTCACAAAGGGTAACTGGGAGGTTGACGACGCGCCCTCGGCTGTGGATCTTGCGAATAACCTTGTCTACTTCATCGCCGCCAAAGAGTCCTCCATCCAGCGTCACGTCTACTCAGTCAAGCTCGACGGCAGCGACCTCCAGGCTCTTACGGACCCCAAGACTGAGGCTTACTACGACGCCTCCTTTTCCAAGGGAGCCGGCTTTGTCTTCCTGTCTTATCGCGGCCCCAAGGTTCCTACTCAGAAGGTCATCTCCACGCCGGCGAGCGGTTCTTCTTACGAGCGCATCATCGAGGACAATGCTGAACTCGCCGACCGCGCCCGTCGCCACGAGCTCCCTATCCTCAAGTACGGCACTTTGGATCTCGAAGATGGTGTCAAGGTCAACTATGTCGAGCGCCGCCCACCTCACTTCGACTCCAAGAAGCAGTATCCCGTCCTGTTCCACCAGTACTCAGGTCCAGGCTCCCAGTCCGTCACCAAGCGCTTCGCCGTCGACTTCCAGGCCTACGTCGCCGCTGCCCTTGGCTACCTGGTCGTCACCGTTGACCCTCGTGGCACCGGCTTCGTCGGCCGCAAGCATCGCGTCATCGTCCGCTCCAAGCTCGGTGTCCACGAGTCTCACGACCACATCGCCGCCGCTGCATCCTTTGCGTCCCGCCCTTACGTCGATGCCGAGCGCATCGCCATCTGGGGCTGGTCCTACGGCGGCTTCACCACCCTCAAGACCCTCGAGCAGGACGCCGGCCGCACTTTCAGCTACGGCATGGCCGTCGCCCCTGTTACGGATTGGCGCTTCTACGACAGCATCTACACGGAGCGATACATGCGCACGCCCCAGGATAACCCCGACGGTTACGACCTGTCCAAGGTCGCCAACGCCACCGCTCTCGGGCAGAACAAGCGCTTCCTCCTCATGCACGGTGTTGCAGATGACAATGTCCACTTCCAGAACTCGCTCACCCTGCTTGACGAGCTTGATCTTGCGGGCGTTGAGAACTACGATGTTCATGTTTTCCCAGACAGTGACCATAGTATTTATTTCCACAATGGCAACCGCATTGTTTACGATAGTGAGTTCATGCCCGAGTATCCTCTCTAGCAGATATCTAACAGCTTTCAGAACTCCGAAACTGGCTCATCAACGCCTTCAACGGCGAGTGGCTCAAGGTCTCGAACCCTCAGCCACACAAAGACCCGGTCGAGAAGGAGAAGCGGCATATGGTCCCCCAGGCCTTGGTTTAGATCTGTTCTAGCGTGTGCTCAAGTAACGAGCTTTGTGACATTTGAATGATCTGATAGAGCCTCCGCTCGAATAGCGTATTTGTAATTATTGTAGTATCACGGCGTTGTCACGGATTGGGTAAGTTACAGCCAAGTAGGAAACTAGGAAAAATCAATGTACTATCATACAACATAGAGCAGCACGGATATGTGTCCCCGACTGCAAGATTTAGTTAGTGCCAATAAAAACAACCTCAAGTCTACCGCATATCCTTGAGTCCCATGCGCTCAAATTCTCCTCCAAACGCCTCACTCGCGTCTCGCAGTAGAGGCCACTACCAACTATGATTACAGGATCACGAGTCCGAACTATTATCTGAATCCCCTCGGGTCGCACAAGCCCTCATATTTTGAGACTTGCGAGGCCTTTCGCTGATGGCCTTGACCACCAAGAGGCGCAAAAACTGGCATGTTGTAGGTGGGAAGGCAAGGCCACACCGGTACCTGCGTCTAGTAGCCGTAGCCGGTGGGCTGCGGTGCGAAGCCGTTGGCTTGACCATAAGGCGCAGGTGAGGGGCTGGAGCCCATGCCCGTGGGGCCAGCAGTGATCATAAGTCGAGAAGCGCCCAGGATGGGAGTGTTGTCGTCCGTCTTCTCCTGCTCCTGCTCCTTAACCTTGCGGGCCTCGTTGTCAGCCTTGAGAGTAGCAAGCTCCTTTGTCTGTTGGCAGAGAAGGTTGATCATGTAAGGCATGGAGAAGTCCATCAAGCCATGGCGCCAAGAGAGCTCAAGGACGAGGTCAGGTCGGATAAGCTCATTGCAGGCGTAGAGCATGCCAGTGTAGCACTCGCGGTGGCCAATGTCGACAAACTAGAATTGTTAGTGTGAATCTACACAACTTGAGGGAGAAACTTACGTATTGAACGAGGTCGCTGACAATCTCGATCTTGGCGGATAGCGCAGCAGTCTCGATGGCATCCTTGTACAGCTTGTCCTGCTTGGACAGAGCAATCGACTTCTCCCAGCGCTTGTTCTTGCGGTAGATACTGGCAGCGATCTGGCGGAAGAAGATCAAGTCATGCTTCTCCAGGCGGCTGGCCAGCTGAGTAGCATCGTAGTTGTCGTAGTTCTGGACCGAGTCGCGAAGAGTCTTGTAATCCTCCTCTTCGATGAGAAGATCGTTGACAGCCTCGTTCACCACACGCTTGTTTTGTGACTGCACGTTGAGCAGGAAGGGCTTGATGAGAGGAAGGTCGTCGTTCTTCTGGAAGATCTTGACAACACGGTTGACATCGATGCGAGGAGTGAGGGTGGCCAGGAGATCGGTAAGGAGAGAGGGGTGCTGCTCCACGTAAAACTTAATAGCGCGGTAGTAGATCTCCAGGTTGGCAACCTTGACGACGATCTCCTTGAACTGCTGGTGGTCCCAAGAGTTCTCGGGCCGCTCAATGACAGCGAGAGCGGCGTTGTCGAACTCGTCGTAGTGGTAGTAACAGAAGACCAGCTCGGGCCAGAGGTTTGCCTCCTCACAGGCCTTGATCATCTTAGGCATATTCATACGAGACCAGAAGATCTTGATGTGCTCCATGAGGCGGTCGGGGTGGTACTTGGAGAGAGCAATACCCAGCTCGGTAAACATGCCCATGTGAGCACGCTCAAGGCCAAGACCCTGCTCGAGAAGGCTAATGAGCTCATCGAAGTAGCCGTTGCGCTCGTACTCCTTAACCAGAGTCTGGAGCTGCTCAGCGTCGACAATCAGGTTGAGACCGCAGATCTGAGCCAATCGGAACTCCTTCTTCTCCACACAAGCCTCGTGCACTTGCTTCCACACCTTGATGTTGTTGGCCTTGCGGGCGCACTCAACAGCAGCCTGGTAGTCGCTGAGGTGGACCAGGGTGGTGGCCAGCTTGGCCCAGTTGGAAATGCTGGTGTAGAAGATCTTGGAGGCCTCGTAGAGACCCTCCTCATAAGCCTTGTCACCAGACTCCTCAATGTTGGCCACGTTGGTGCCTCGGAGGAAGTCCTCAAGCTCGCTAAGCTGGTCAAGTCGGGCATAGCAGAAAGCAAGAGCCGTGTCGATGGCAGGCTCACGGAGAGTCTTGCGAGTCATGCGGAGATACTTGACGAGTTCCTCGTTCTTGCCAGCGTGAGTGGCAATCTCGATGACCTCAAGGTAGTTCCTGGGATCCTCGGCCTTGATGTAGGACTCAATACCGTCGGCGACTCGAAGACCATCAAGCTGGGCCTTGGCAACCTTGCTCCAGACCTCGGGCAGGTCAACCTCCTCACCATAGGCCTGGGCACGGTCAATGCTGACAACATTGTCAATCAGAACATCGACGGCAGCAGACTTGTTGTCGGCCTTCTTGTAGATCTCAAAGGCTTCCTCGAACAGACCGACCTCAATGCACGAGTTGGCAATATCATCGGCATTGTAGTTGTCAAGCTTGTGGATGTAGTCCATCACACGAGCCTTATCGGCCTTGGCAGCGGTGAACAGAAGCAGGTTCTGAAGGTTCTCGTTGTCACTGAAAGGCGAGGGCTCCAAAACAATCTTCTCGAGAAGCTCAATAAGCTCGAGGGGAAGATCGTTCTCAAGGAAGGCAGACACAGCCACGGACACCTTGGCAGGATCGTTGGCCTCGGGAACAGCCGTGGCGGTGACCTGGTCAACGACAGAGCGGCGATGGATGTTATTCTCGCTCAACACAAAGCCCCAAAGCTGGTTGTCGGAACGCTCAAGCAGGTATCGAGCTTGAGCCCTGTACATGGAGTTCTCGTTGGTGATGTTGACGAGCTCCAGATCATTCTGGCCCTTGGAGTAGGCAATGTAGGCCAGGTTGGGGTCTCGCTTCTCGCAGTACTTTCCAACAGTGAGGGTATCATACTGGTCGTTCTCCTTGAGGAACTTCTCGGGGTTGTTGTTGGAGTCGATGTAGATCTTGGCAAGGGCGTTGAACACAGCCTGCTGTGTGTTGCCAGCCTGGAGAGTAGCCTCGAGGAAGGGCAACAGAAGCTTGAGGCGGTTTCGTGTCTCGACCTCGGAAACCAACTGATCAATGTTGATCGACTGGGCATTGACAGTGGTCAAGAGCTGCTTGATAATGTTCTCGTCACAGTCGACATCCAACAAACCGCCAATAACCTCGGGAGTTCGACCAGGGTTGACACGCTGAACATACGACTCAATGGCCTGGAACTGCTGGTTCTGATAGAGGTACAGAATCAGGTCATGGACGAAGTTGAAGCGGTCACAGACAATGATAAGAGGAAGCTGCTCGGGCAGCTTAGCCTCCTTGAGGAAATTCTTCACCTTCTCAGGGTTGTACACGTTGCTATCGCGACACAACCGCTCGACCTCGTTGAACTGGCCCATCTTAGTGGCAGCCTCGATGTACTTGAAGTGCACATCGGGGTCTTCTGACAGGTTCACGACGCTACCGAGATAGTAGAAGAGGCCCTCAGATGTCTTGTACTTCTCAAAGAGGTCGATCAGACGAACGGCTCCGAGAAGATCAGAATACTTAGTTGCGATGGTGACAACAGACTGCAGGTTCTGGCGGATGTTGCTCTTCATCATGGCATCGAGGCAGTCCAGAGACTGCTCAACGGAGAGCTTGCCAAAGAAGGTGGTCAACCACTCAGGGTTGAAGTTGGGAGAACCAGGAATGTTGACAATAACCCGTTTGATAGACTCAGGATCCTCGTAGAGCTCAAGGGCCTTCTGGGGGAGGTTGGCCTGCTCGCAGAGCTGGGCAATGCGAGACTTGTCGAAATGAGTGAACATCTCATTACCCAGGATGGCCTCAGCGACCTGAGGAGCATGCATCAGGTTCATCTCCAGAAGGCGAGTCTGGAGACGAGCATGCTCGGGCTTGTTCTCCTTGAGAGCATCGAGCAGGAAGGCAGTGGCCTGCTGGATCAGACCCTGACCCTGGAAGATATCGCACACACGCTCAAAGTCGACCAAGGGTCCTTGCTCGCTGTTGGCCAAAGCACTAGCGAACTCGGCACCCTTCTCGGGGTTGACGCGGGTGATGTGCTGGAGGAGCTGAATGTAATCAGGCTGGTAGCCAGTCTGGGCCGAGTAGGGGAGAATCTTGTCGAATTGGCCAGTCTCGGCGAAACCAGCAACAACCTTCTGGGGAACATCGGCCTTCAGGTAAATGGTGAGGGCCATGCCAACATCGTAGGGGCGAACCATGTCACCGAGCTGCTCGGAGCAGTCCAGCTTGCCCTCCTTCAACCACTTCTCGAGGAGGTGCTTGCGGTTCTGCTGGAGAACAGGCTGCGCCAGCTCGATGGTCTCATGTCTGTTCAGGGCGCCCTTGTCGAGAAGCATTCCAAAGTATTGAAGAGTGAAGGCCATCTGACCGGGCTGAGCAGGCAGACGCTTGAACTTTTCTATCGTCTCGGCGGTTCGCAGGAAGCCTCGGGGGGAGTTGGCAGCAATCTTGGCAGCCTCCAGGTAGTTGCCAGAGTTGAATAGCTGCTCGAACTGACGGGCGTAGAGGTTATCGGCACCAGGAAGGCCAGCCCTTGACGCCATCTTGATGGCCATCTCGGTATTAGCAGGGTTCTGGAGGAGGTAAGGGATGACGTTGGTGTCGTCGATGGTCACGAAAAGGACTTGACCCTTTCGGTTAATGCCCACGATGCCCGATGAGTCGTTGTCCGTGCATGTTGTGAAGATCGTCTCGCTCGAGATTCGGTTCATAAAGATACACGAGGCGGTCTCGAGGTCGTAAAGATGGATGAAGCCATACTTGGTGACCATGTAGACGACACCGTACTTCTGGGAAATCTGAAGGGCGACAGGGAAATCACTAGTAGCTTCTGGAGGGAAGAACATGTCGACAGCCTTCTTCTGGAAGACTGGATTCGACTCGGCGTGATCGACCTCGACGATGTGCAGCTTGGCGCCAGTTGCTGTTCGCACAGCAAAACTGAAAAGCTTGGTATCTTGGGGGGCACCCTCCAATCGCAGGGTGCCGAAGGCAGCAGCATGACCCTCGATGGCCTGGCTGATTCCTCGGTCCTTGGAGTAGAGTTGCATGGCACCGACAACACGGCCTTGCTGCGACGAGATACCAACAACGACCATCCACTTGCCATCGGTGTTAACTCGGTAGTTGATGATCTGGCAGCCCTGTATTGTCACGGTTAGAACCTGGATAACACGCACGTCAGAGTAGCAAAAGGCAAGCTCACGTTGAGGTTGGCATTACGCTCAAAGACCTTGACGGGAGCGTCCTGGCCAGCGTCATAGACGTTCCAGTGGTAAACACTAGACGTTGTGACGAGACCAAGCTCGTTCTCGCTGATCCACTTCCAGAACTGAACATCCTCGTTCATAGTACACGACTTGAGCTTCTTCTTCTGCTCGAGATCAAAGATCTGCAGTGTCCGAGACTGAGCCTTGAGGGCAATGACTTGTCGGTTCCAGTGCATGATGGCACTGTCGGCCTTGATCGGCCGGCGAGTAACATTGTTACCATTCTTGAGCTCGATAATAACAACTTCGGGTTGGGCGGCCTCGCTCTTCTTTTCTCGCACGCAGACGTACGAGTCGGACTCGAGTGTCTAGCTCGGGGTTAGCTAATGGTCGATCAGGCGCCGATGCAGGAACGTACGCAGGAGTTGAAGCCGATGCTCTGGGTGTCCACGCCGACGTTGGCGAGCTGGACAAGCTCCTGAAATTTGATGGGCAGGGGTGCCATGATGCCGGTATGGCCTATTATCAGGTAAAAGGGACCGTCGTCAAATCGATACTCCTAAGCTCGACTGGGGACAAAGGAAAGTGTCGATGATGAGTTGGAGTCGATCTCGGATCGACTGCCGGCGAATGCGTGGGAGCGTCCTTAAAAGGTCGATGTGGAAGCTTCCATGCGCCGCGTGGCACGGGCTGAGCGGATGGATGCACGAGGCGATCGAGGAAAGCACAAAGGGCGCGGTCGCGAGGCGAAAAGGATCGGAAAGAAAAGAAAGAATGACGACGGGAGATTCGCGATTATCCGTCAGCTGCCGGTGATGATGCAGGCGATGTCGTCGTCGTCGTTGCGGGGAGGAGGAGAGATGGTGATGGAGGGTTTGTTTGGTAGGAAAGGAGAGAGCAAGCAAGTAAAGGCAGGAGGAGGTCCCGTCACTTTTTGGGTTACGTTACCTGTTCTGTTCTCGGCCGGGGGCAGGTTCACCGGGCTCAGAAGGCGACGGACCGTCCAGGGCAGGTGCTAGCCTTGGGTCCTTGGGCTGCAGGCTCACAGTGAAAGGGGACCCACCCGGTACGTACCTCCGCTAGGGCAGTTTTGGGTGCTCGTGCCTGGCAACCTGGCCTCCACTGGCCCTCAGCTGCTGACAGCTTATTTCAGGAGATGAGCCAATGATTTCCACGGGAAGCCACAATGTTCCGCTCCGGGCGAGATTGACCTTGCTCTGGAGATGCTGGCGAAAAGGGGGAGGCTTAAAATAGGCAGTGACGTGGGTGCGAAGACAAGAGTTGAGGCCCAGGAGAAGAGCCAAATGCATGATTTTTGAAGCAATTGAATGGGTTTGATCACTATCGTTAACTGAGCGTTATTCACAGTCTTTCTCAGAGTACAGAGTTCGTAGTCTACAGTGAATCACTGTGCTAATTAACATGCGACGTCATCCACATGCATAAAATGCAGCTCCTGAGAAGCTCCTAGCCTGCACTTTAAGAAGCCGTAACTATTGAACAGCCCGTCACCCATCTCCAATAGGGGAAATCCCTCCATACATCAAGTCCAGGAGATTCACCGTCAAGAGCTGGACCCAATTGGTCAACTGGATTTCTTCGCCCACTGCCAACGGAGCAAGTAACGCAATCAACATGATTCATCAACTCAAGTAGATGTTTGTGCTCCATGTGGCTCATCCATGCTTCATGAACCAGCCACTTTTCCCCATCGAAGAGCTGCACGCGACAACGACGCTCATTCACCAAGCCTCAGTTGACAAAGACAATCAAATGCCGAGTCGTCCTGCTGAAACACAGATGCCTGTCTCAGCCACATTCGCCTAAAAGCCCCGGAACTGTTCTCAAAGTGCTTGTTTTCGTAACCAAATCTGATAGGGACTCAAAGTCGATTCAACATCCAGTCAAAACAGCTCTTTCAAAGAGGCGTAGTTCATCCAGATTGCAACACATGGTAAAATCTTCCAGCTCATGACAAATGCTCACGGTCAATGTGAACCGTAACTGCCGTCTCATCCCCCTCAAAGTCCTCACAAAACGGACACTTGACAGCCTCGACACCACTGGGCGCAGTCCCTAGCCTCTCATCCAAGTCTGGCATGAAATCCGCCAAGCTTCTCGGCGGCGGCTCCGATGCAAACTCGTCATCTCTCCGCACATCGGTATACCGCATCGTAAACCTTGAAGACGGCGTTGCCCTCGCTCCAGTGTCCTCTGCTATGGCTGAAATATTGCTCATCCGCTGCACCCTGCCCACTTGGCCGTCGCGCAGACGTACTTTTATGCCCCGTGGGTGATTACCCCTCGTAAGGATGTCTTGCACTATGCCCTGTGTCTCCTCGCCTGTCGGTTGGTCCTCTTTCAGAATGATGTAAACGGATGCGCCGGGGACGACTTGTTGGACAGTCGGGACTGTGCCGGCTGCTTGTTGTGGTGTTGCTGGAGCCCTTGATGATGATCCTCGCTGGTTGTTCTGACCCTGCCTGTTTTGGTTCTGATTCTGTCGCGGAGGGCGAGGTTGGCGGTTGCGAGGTCTGTTTGGCCGGTTCATAGTAGCAACTTCTAGCGGGGGACTACCAAAATATCTAGATGCCTTGATAAACGAGATGGAAGAAAAGAACGTTGGCTTAATGTTGACTTGAGATGAAGATGTGTGAGCTGGGCTGCAAACATGTGCAGTGCATCAATGAATCTTTGTTTGAGGGCTGCTTACCCTGTACCACCAAAACCACATCATGCGCCTTGAGATACACCAAAGTTAAACACTACAAAATGGGACCCCAAAGCAATTAAAAATGGGAGGAGTAATGCCCTGCATTATTAATTTATATACTATGAGATTATCTAGAGTATTTGTAGTAGTTTGTTCTAAAGTTGGGATTGTCAGTCCGCCTCCCATTTCAACCAACGCCGTGATTATGTTGAACTAGGTACCTAAATGTGAGAAGCAACCTGTGCTCACAATGAATCACCAGAATGATCCCAAATAATACAAGAAAAAGTACCGAAAAGTCTAAGCATCTCCCGCCCTGGCAGGAGCCTTCTTTCGGATATCCTTCCATCCAATACCAAATGAAGTAAAGAACATGACACAAGAAGCTGCCACAGCGAGGTAAAAGGTTGCGTTCACAGCATTCGAGTAAGACATCAAAGCCTCTGGGAGATCCTTTGTCGACACAACCTTTCGAACACCAGAGGCACCCGCGTCAATGATTGTATCCGCGTCGAGGTTTGGAAGTCGTGAGACGAGCTCGTCGTGGAGCTTGTTATTGAAGATGACGTTGGCGATGGAGACGAAGATTGCGCCGCCAAAGGTTTGGGAGAAAACTAGAACTGCGGTCGCGACTGAGGTCATCTCGGCGCTCGTGTGGGCTTGGACTGCGATGATGGACATTTGCATGCCCAGTCCACGAGAGAAACCAGCTAGGATCTGGTAACCGGCCCATGTGACGGTTTTGGTATGGGGGCCCATGGTGCTGAGTAGTCCATTGGCGATGGCGGAGAGTACTGCACTCGTGGTAGCAAAGGGAAGATAGTATCCGACTTTTTGAGCTATTGACGTGTTAGTTGTGCTATCTGAAAAATGGCTTAGGTAGCTTACCAAGGATACCGCTGGAGATGGCAGCCGCCAACTGGCTGAGAATACTAGGAAGCATATCAACACCACTCTCGAATGGTGTAGCCTCTTTGATGGACTGGAAGTAGATGGGCATATAGTACGACGCAACAATGACAGTAGAGAAGAGGAATAGCTGTGTCAGACACGCAGTCCAGACCTGTCTCGTCCGAATGACGGGGATAGGGATCATGGCCCCATCGCCAACCCGGTACTCCCAGTACATGAAGATGGCGAAGAGAGCACCACCACCGCAAAACAGCCCGATGATAGTGGCCGAGTCCCAGTCGTAGTCGATACCACCCCACTGGAGGGCGAGCAGGAACATGACGGTAAAGGGGGCGAAGAGGACGAAGCCAGTGAGATCGAGTTTGGAGGTGATGATCTGACGGGGCGTATCGTTGGTTCGGACTCGACGATCGGGGACATGGACGAACAATATGAGAGCGGTACAGACGGCGCCGATCGGAAGGTTGATGTAGAAGCCTAGATAACAAATCAGCATATTTTCTGTCTCAAGACTGTGGACAGGGACCACTTACACCATCGCCAAGTTGTGTACTCAGTAAAGGCCCCACCGAGCAAAGGTCCAATAACCAAGCCAAGTTGAGCGCCAGCCATGAGAATTCCAACCAAAGCAGGGCGCTTGTGTAGAGGGACCGAGGCCGCAACCATCGTGAGCGCTCCGTTCTGGATTCCAGAGCTGCCAATGCCGGCAACAGTTCGTCCCATGATCAACGTGATGGAGTTTTGGGCGACGCCACAAATAAGACATCCTAGCTCGAAGAGGAACAGAAAGCCTAGAAAGAGCCACTGCAGCCCTGTTAGCTATCTCACGAGTTGCTGAGTGGTGACCTGCTTGCCCTTGTGTTGAAGTATGTGTATAGTTTGCCAGAAAGGGGTTGTAAAGCGGCGCTATCACAAGTTAGCCACATTTATCAACACTGAAAAAGAAAATGTGCGTACCTGGCAAGATTGTATGAACTGCCATACCATCCAATGTCTTGTAGCGAGTGGAAATCAGACGTGATTTGAGGGATGGCCTGGATTCAGGTTAGGCCAAGTACACGATGTATCACAACACACTTACAGTAACAATGATAGACATATCCAAAAGCATAAGAAAAGCAGCAAGAGTAATGGAAATCATCAGACTCGCAAGTTTCCATCCTACAACCCACTCCTGTTCTTCATCCTTTGGCGTACCATCTCCAGGGGTCCTGTCAACACCATCCTGGTCCGGCTCATGCAGCGTAGGAGCATCGGATTGAGAGTCGTTCTTTTCATGGCCGGCAGTACTACCACGGGGCTCGTCCTGGGACTTCTCGGTGATTGACGTGGTCATCTCTGCAATGACTTTGACTCAAGTGTCGAGGGGTAAGTGAAGTGACAAAAGGTGGCGGACCTTGAAGCCAAGCTGGGAACCCGACATATTTGAATGGTTCGCCATTTCAGGCAGATAAATTATCTCCGAGAACATTACCGGGATTTTCGTAGGGCTGGGGGTGGGAGGCTCCTGATCCGAGCGGGCATCGGGGACACATGGTGTTGAAGCCGGTGTGGAGAGCGGACCGGAGTTGGGGATTCCGTTTCAACCCCGGTCCCGACCGTGGTGTTGCAGCAAATACCACCCCCTCTAAAACATTCCTGCCGGGTTCGGTGCTCTTTATAAATCCCGATCCCCATGTTGCTGACATGTCCTCACATCTCCCACGGTCCAAAGACGTCCGACATCCATGTTATGTCTCCGAAGTCGAGAAGATTCGGGTCTGGAAGATTCATAAAAGTCTGGGCCGGGTTTGGTGTCATTCTTGCTCGACTGGGGACTACTTGATTCGAGGACGACGGAGTATTTCCCAGGTGTCGCGACAAAATAGGTTCCCACGAAGTGCGGATGTTGCGTATGATCATGGCCCCCTTGATGAACAACGAATCCTCATTCATCATGGCTCTCAGCGGGTATATCGTATCCAACCGCGTGAATAATTCGATGACCTGGTCGAGCAGCACAAGCAAGTCGGCCGTGTTTCGAACTAGGTCCTTGTCCCAAGCGGGATCTTCAGAGGTTGTGAGCCGGTACAGGGCAACCTGGATCTGCGAGAGCTGTATATAAAGGGCAAAAGGAGAGCCTGGTAGGTCTTCGGGTGGCATGCTAAAGAAGACATCATACCATGCTCTGATTGCCTTGAGACATGAATACATGCTCTCAATGCGTTGGTTCATGGGAATGGTCTGCATGAAGAGCCCGACCGAGTTGACCAAGACCTCGGTCGCCAGCGAATGGGCCTCGAGCACTTCTTCTTTCTGTTAGCACATCTCGCTAAAAGGTTGCAAATATCACGTACTGTTCGGAGTTGGGCTTGGAGACATTCCGTCACGGATCTCCTGCAACCTATTAAGGAGGCCCTTTCTAAAGACATACGTGGGTGCCTGACTTGATTCGCCCATGACATCGCGAACCAAAAGCTTCTGTGCCTCATCGGCAACGAGCTGGTATCTGATAAAGGCGACCAGCACCTCATCAGAAGGATGCTCCCTCTCTCTCTCTAGGTTTATGAGACAGTCCTCCATGTGCGGACTCCAGCGAAGGGTATCCATCTTGCCGACAAAGGAAGATATTCTGGCCAAGTTAGCAACGGGCCGAGAGTTAAGACAACGAGACTTACACTGAGGTCAGAAACCACAGTGACACGACGGTCCTCCGCTCTTCCGGAGTTCGGAGCCGGGGTGGAGGTGGTCGGCCTCCCCACATTTTGAAGCAGATGGTAAAGTACTGCTCCTCAATCGGGGCCTTCATCAAGCTGAGGTCATAAACTAATGTGACGGCGAGCTGACAGAATGTGATGATAAAAGGCCTTGCGCCTGGTCCAGAGACTAGTGTGGCCCTGCTTCATGTTAGAGCTCATCCTGAAAGACGGAGCTATTAGTTCAACTTGCCAAGCAATGTAACAAACAAGTCCTAGAAGAACGTCCATGCTCCTCTCATGGTCGACGATGACCCTTTGAGCTGCCTCTTGACGAACACGCTCCTTCATCTTTACTTGCTGAGGGTGAGATGTGGTGGTAATGTTCATGATGCACAACCATAGAAAGGGCTTCTCCTTGCGGAGAGACTCGGCTGTCTGATCTTTAGGCAACACCATAAAGGGAAATCTAGGTAGCCAAGATCGAAACTTGTCTAGATAGATCTCTGCCTCTGCCGGTGTCGGTTCTGGAAGCAGGTAGGTATCATCGTTGGGAAGGGGTGCCGACTCCATCGGAGTTTCTATTGAGCTAGTAGTCCCAAAAGCATGCGGCATGCTCGAAAAGGTATCCGAAGATGAAGTGGCAGCTGTAGCTAGCGAGTCTAAACGGCTGGGGGTGTGAAGTACAGACGAAGGACAGTAAGAGTTGTGGGGAGGAGGATGCGTCGTAGTAGAACCAGGTGTAGTAGTAGGGGGAGTTTGTGGATGGGCACCATTGGCAGACTGAGTTGCACGTAAGATGGAGACGAGATCATCGAGCTTCTCCTCTAGCTGTGCCGTTCTCGAAGACGTCGTCTTTTTGGCAACTCTTCTCCTAGAAGTCGTCATTGGCTGGCACGACTTGCCTAGACGAAAGCACCGCTCGCAGTTTTGACCTCCAGGCCTCAGGATACACTTGCACTTGGCCCTCTGACAGGCAGTACAAGCTCGACCGTACCCAGCTGGAGTGCCAACATCAGGTGGTGCCATGGCTTTTTGGGATAGACGGACGCCAAATCCGGTCGCGCACGATAGGACAGAGACGGGATTTCACAATGCTTGTTTCTGCCTTCTTTTTTGGGAGCGGGACAGGACGTTTGCTGGTAAAGTCCGCGCATGCATCTCCTTGCTTCAGTCTGGCAAAAAAAGAGGTTCGGAGTTGGGAATGCTTTGGGGTGTGTGTGATGAAAGCCGACCGATCGAGTTGGTTGTTGCGCTGTGGGCAGCTGTGTGTGTTTTGGTATGTGTGCGGAGTTCGGAATTCAGTTAACTCCGGAGAGCGATTATCTCCCAAGCGAATGCGAGAGGGATTGTCCCCGCGCCGACACGCGTGTTGGCTCCAAGATCTAGATTGGGCACAGACAGTGAGAAGGATTCATAATATGGTGTTTTAAGTGGTCGTCAGCATGGAGATGGTGGATGATGGAATGGATGGTTGTTTGGGTTGTCGGACAGCTTTTAAAGCCAACTCCGTGTCATGGGTCAACCAGGCAGAAAGATTTCCAACTGAGCACCAGCAACAACAAGGTGTCATTTTTTACAAACATATTCATAAAAACGATGGCAAGGGTGATGTTTTTGTGATCGGAAAGTATATCACTCCGAAGTGAGTGAGATAGGGGGTCGCTCGCCATTGAAGCTTGCGCGTATCATACGACCAACACGAGCGTTGAGGTTGAAAGCCAAGCGAGGACGTTCTTTTGTTCGGATAATTTGCCGTGTTAGCTTGGGATTGGCTTGATCTATTCCTGAAACTTACTAGCAAAGGCTTGACTATCAAAGAACCTGAATCCCGATCCAAAGCGTGGTCCTGGGTGGGCTGAATTGATGAATGGCGCTCGCGACACGTGGAGTGCGGTTTGAGAGGGAGCCCACTGCAGTAAGCTGGAACCCTGCCATATCCACCACCACGTTCATACTCAGGAACGTCAGCACATAAAATAATTGACAGATGACTTTATATAACACCAGGAAAAAACCTAATACATAAATTACTACATTGAAAATATATCTGTAATACTATTAAACCCCCAGGTTTGTGATCTCAATTGCACGATGCAAAGCCCATCTTCATCTTCCCTTATTGGGCAAACACATGGCTCAAACGCTCTCCCATTGGCTGCAGACCGTTAGCACCAGGGGCCAATGAAAGCCGGTGTTTCCCGCTCGTTTCAATCGCCAACTCAATTCAACTCCATTCACGTCACAAGCCAACATCTCCAACTTTCCATCTTCCACCGCAGAACACCATGGCTGCTCCAACCGTCGCCGCAGCAGAGATGCTCCCTCGATTCCTCCTCCCGCGCCTTAGCTGGGGTCCTCCGTCGCAAGTTGTACGCCCCTTGGTCTCGAGTCACCAGCGACGCTCCTTTGTCTCCTTCCAGACTGGTTCTGCTGCCCCTCGATGCTGTGCTCGCCGCGCCGAGAGCCCGATCCTTAAGAGAGCGTTCCATGCGACTGCCGTACAACAGCGAGATCATCATTTTGACACACTCAAGTTTGTCAAGCGGTTACAGAGCGAAGGGTTCACCGAGGAGCAGTCAGTGGCCATGATGAAGGTCTTGAATGACGTTATAGAGGAGAGGTATGCCTGATACCAGACCATTCTACCCTACACATCGCTGACTTCATCCCCAGCATCCAGAATCTCACCCGCACAATGGTCCTCCGCGAAGACGCCGCCAAAGCAACCTACACCCAGAAAGTCGACTTTGCCAAGCTGCGCTCCGAGCTCCTCTCTGCCGACAGCACCGAGTCCAACACGACGCGGACGGCTCACGAGCGCGTGACCAACGACATCGCCAAGCTCAGCAGCCGCCTCCGCGACGAGATCAGCCGCACCCAGGCCAGCGTGCGCCTCGACCTTAACCTGGAGAAGGGCCGCATCCGCGAGGAGGCGGTCGGGCAGGAGCTCAAGATCAAGGAGACCGAGACAAAGATTGAGCAGGAGGTTGCCGCGCTGAGGGAGAAGTTGGAGCAGGTCAAGTTTCAGACGCTGCAGTGGTTGATGGGTGTTTGTACCGGTTTCGCAGCTCTGTTGCTTGGTGCTTGGAGATTGCTCATGTAAAGAGCGGCGTCAGGGGTAGAGTCGTTGAGGGGATGTTGAGTGCTAGCCCGTCACCTATACGGCATAGATTTTCTAGAGTTATGAGTTTGAAACAAAATAGCATATAGCCATGGACGTCCCGGTTATGGAAGCTTCTTCTTAGCTGACAATGGGTATATCACAAGATGTAACATCTACTCTCTTTCCAGCCCGGTTACGCTGTCGGTAAACCAGGCCGAACCCGTGGGGCCCCGACTCAATAGCGCCTCCGTCTAAGCCGGCAAGTCATCCCGGAGTTGACAACTACGGGACTTGTTTTTACTCCCGCAAATTGGGAAAACAATGATTCAATTCGTTCAACATGTTTCCATCAGGCATCAATAGTTCAGCTTCAGCTCACCGCGCCTTCTGACGATCTGTCAAACCCCACCCCCCCCGCCATATCGAACAGCTCCCCCCCCGGGCGGTAGATAAGGTCACATTGCATCTCATCTTGATTCGGATCCCGACCTTTTTCTATCATTCTCTATACATAGAGAGTTACCAGAGTACGAACTGTGAAGTCATAGAGATAATTCATACCCGATCAATCTTTATTCTGTCAAACTCCTTTCCCACCTTGAGCCCCCACGATAGCTTCCTCAGCCCAGTTCTCACCTCACAATGGCAGCCAAGCCCAAGGTTCTTCTGCTAGGCGGTATCGAGCAGTAAGTACCCCCGAAGTTACGGCACTCCTATAAGCCGCTATTATTACTCAAAAAGGAAGTCACTGCTAACTCGCCCAGTGCCTATGAAGCCTGGGATTCACTAGCCTCCATCGCGGAGATCATTATGCCCAAGTCGACCGACCGAGCTGCCTTTCTAGAAGAGTCCAAGTCCGGGGCTTTCGACGGAGTTGTTGCTGTTTATCGAAACTTTACGTCTGTTAGCACCACTGGTCTTGTTAACGAAGAGCTGCTTGATGCTCTGCCCGATACACTGAAGTTTATCTGCCACAATGGTGAGGCTCCTTGTTCTTAGGCATGATTCGCACAAATGTCCTTCCATTTATATCTTACTTCCTCTTTTCTCAATTGCCATATCCCTTCTTTCAGGATTCAGACACATTTAGTTCTATCACTGACTCTTCAGGCGCTGGTTATGACCAAATCGACGTCGCCGCCTGCACAACCCACAACATCCGCGTCTCCAACACACCCACAGCAGTAGACGATGCCACAGCAGACATTACCATCTGGCTACTTATAGGAGCTCTCCGAAACCTCTCTAGTTCCGTCCTATCCCTCCGCGCTGGAAAGTGGCGTGGGAGCCCCCCTCCCCCGCTGGGCCACGACCCCGAGGGTAAGATACTTGGTATCTTGGGTATGGGCGGCATTGGTCGTAATGTTGCCCGCAAGGCTCGTGCCTTTGGTATGACTATTCGATATCATAACCGTCAGCAGCTACCCTCTGAGCTTGAGGATGGTGCTGAGTATGTTGACTTTGAGACGCTGCTGAAGGAGAGTGATGTTCTGAGTCTGAACTTGCCCCTCAATGTAAGTCACAACACATACTACAACTACATCACTCTCTACTCACACCCTTCTAGCCCAGCACTCGACACACAATCGGAAAGCCTCAATTCGACATTATGAAGCCCGGCATCGTCATAATCAACACAGCCCGCGGCGCAGTCATGGATGAAGCAGCACTCGTAGATGCCCTCGCATCCGGCCAGGTTGCTAGCGTGGGATTGGATGTGTTCGAGAAGGAGCCCGAGATTCACCCTGGGTTGCTGGCGAATGAGAGTGTGCTGCTGGTTCCGCACATGGGCACCTATACTGTCGAAACGGAAAAGGCCATGGAGGAATGGGCCATTGATAACGTTCGGCTGGCAATTACAGAGGGGAAGCTCAAGAGTATCGTTACCGAGCAAAAAAACTCACAGTAAAGTTGGAATCAGGCAAACAGACTGGGAGGGGGTAGCTTCTAGATATGGCAGCAATAGAAAGAACACAAGTTCACCAAGAGACAACAGTCCCAACATCATTTCCCCGACAAAGTTCAAGTCATCACATCATGGAAACAGCAGTCAAAATATTGTTGAGAAGAATTTCTTTTGAAGTTCTACTCTGTCCTGGCCACGGTTGACGGGCCCTATCTCGAGTTCATCATCTCCTTCCATCTCTATGGGGAGGTCTCGTCGTTGGATCACGAGGATCCTTTCATCCATTCATCATCCGTTTTTTATATCTCGAAGGGGGGAATCATATGATTAGCAAAAAAGCCAACGCCATTTTGTTGAAAAAGCAAGATTTTTTGCCCCTCCCTGCACCCTGCGAAGAAATCTCCTCTTCACGATGGAAAGAGAAGCATCCCGAATAAGCAGAAACAAAGAAGAGAAGAGGGAAAAAATCAAAAAACCGCAGATGTCCTTGTAACTTCCCCAGCCCATATGCCATGCAAGTTCATGCTGTTGAAACTAGAATTTTGCCAGTTGTCGTGTCGATAGAAGAGGGAAAGTTCGTTACACGTAGGAGTCCGGTTGAAGGATCCTTGGGTATGATTACATCCGCTTAGTAGCGGTAGATGTCAGCCTTGAAGGGACCCTCACGGGTCAGGCCGAGGTAATCAGCCTGGACCTGGGTGAGGGTGCTGAGCTCAGCCTGGCAGTGATCCAGGTGGAGACGGGCAACCTCCTCATCGAGGATCTTGGGGAGGACGTAGACGCCGACGTCGAGCTTGCCGGTCTTGGCGAACTCGACGTACTTCTCACCCCAAGCCTTGTCGCTGGCCTTGAACAGCATGATCTGGGCAAGGACCTGGTTGGTGAAAGAGCAGGACATGACGAAGGAGGAGTGGCCGGTGGCACAGCCAAGGTTGACCAGACGGCCCTCAGCGAGGAGGATGATGTGACGGCCGCTGGGCATGAGGAAGCGGTCAACCTGGGGCTTGATGTTCTGGACGGAGGAGGCGTTGGCCTTGAGCCAGGCAACGTCAATCTCGATATCGAAGTGGCCAATGTCTGGTAGATGTTAGATGGTGAGCTGGAAAGGAGGTATACAAGGCAACTTACTGCAGACGATGGCGTCGTTGGGCATGGCCTCGAAGTGAGCACCAGTGAGAATGTCACGGCAGCCAGTGGTGGTGACGAAGATCTGACCAATCTTGGCAGCCTTCTCCATGGTGGTGACCTGGTAGCCGGCCATGGCGGCCTGGAGGGCGTTGATGGGGTCAATCTCAGTGACGAGGACGCGGGCACCCATGCCGTGGAGAGCCATGGCGCAGCCCTTGCCGACATCACCGAAACCAGCAACAACGGCGACCTTGCCAGCAATCATGACATCGGTGGCACGCTTGATACCGTCGACAAGGGACTCACGGCAGCCGTAGAGGTTGTCGAACTTGGACTTGGTGACGGAGTCGTTGACGTTGATGGCGGGGACGAGGAGCTTGCTCTCCTTGAGCATGCGGTAGAGGTGGTGGACACCGGTGGTGGTCTCCTCAGAGACACCGTAGCAGTCCTTGAGCATCTCAGGGTACTTGTTGTGGACGAGGGTGGTCAGGTCACCACCGTCATCGAGGATGAGGTTGAGCTTCTTGTCATCCTTGAAGGCAAGGAGCTGCTGCTCGAGGCACCAGTTGTACTCCTCCTCGGTCTCACCCTTCCAGGCGAAGACGGGGACACCGGCGGCAGCAATGGCAGCAGCGGCGTGGTCCTGGGTGCTGAAGATGTTGCAGCTGGTCCAGGTGACCTCGGCACCAAGAGCAGTCAGGGTCTCGATGAGGACGGCGGTCTGGATGGTCATGTGGAGGCAGCCAGCAATGCGGGCACCGGCGAGAGGCTGGTCGGCAGCGTACTTGGCTCGGGTCTGCATGAGACCGGGCATCTCGTTCTCAGCGAGCTCGATCTCCTTGCGGCCAAAGGCGGCCAGGGAGAGGTCAGCGACCTTGAACTTGTGGGCGGGGGCAGACATTGTGGATGAATTGGTGGAGGAGGAGGAGTATGGGAGGGAAAGAAAGAGAATAGAAGAGGAGGAAAAAAGAAGAAGAGAGGAAGAAAAGGGAGGAGGAGGAATATGTAGAGGTCAAGAGGTTGAGGAAGAGGTGAGAAGATAAGATGGGGAGCGGGGCTTCTCAGACTTGACCTCCTGCTCGATTGGAGGGGGAGCGGCAAAATGAGGGGCAGAATTTTCTTCTTTGCCATTGAGACCAACAAAAGATGTTCAAGAGGCGGGGCAATCACCACGGGCATGCACCCAGAAAAGTCGCCGCTGTCCATCGGTACTTGTGGACGGGCTGATGGTTCACCCTGGAAACGCCCCTCCAGCGGTACCTTTGGACTTTGCTGACGAGGGGACCTGAGGGGCGAGGGACGGACAGGCACCGGGGAGTGGAGCTGCGAGAAGCCGGCGTCAGAAAAAAAAAAAGAGGATCTTTTTCATCGACAGCTCCCTCACATGGAGCCCATTGTACGAATACGGATCCATTACGGTAACAAGAAGATTCTGGTCTAGCGAATCGGGGACCACGTTGAGTTTTCTCGTTCATTGACTGGATCATCATCTCTGAAACTCGGTTGCTATGCTACCTCGATATTACCGCGCGTCTCACTCAGCTAGAGCTTTTAGTTACGGTGCTCTTCTCGGGGACCCTGATGCTCACTTCAACTCGAATTCCCCGCTCGGAAGCCGAGAACCGCCTCCTACAGTAACCGTCAATCCCCGGCCGCCGTTGGAGGCTGGGCGACCAATCGACCTTTCCTGTTGAGCTAGGTGCTGATCATCTCAAACCGACCGCCTTTCCTGATGCTACGTTGTGCCTGTCCAGCATGGCACAAGCTGAATGGCCACACAAGAAAGACAACAAGCAGCTTCTTGGCCGTCACGCATGCCGTCGTAGATTGGCCAAATACAACAAGCTACAAGCAAGATGCTTCCTTCAAGTTGCCATTCATCAGACACGTAAAAGCCAGACAAGCATTGTCTTGGTTATCCAAATATTCGTACTTTTTAGTTGATCTGCCTTCAAGCATTTCAAGCTTGTTTCTTGGGCATCACTCATGAACCTCATGTCGATCATCAACAAGAGGCCAGAACCAGGTATCCTCCCCACCACATCTCGGCATCACCAGCAACATCAGGTCTGTCCATCATGTGCTCATCAAGTGCTCCTCTCTTTCTCAACGCTGTAAATCTAGACCAGCACTCAATTATATTCCACATTGCCCGGAACGCCGCCAATGCAAACCATTCACTGAGCGTCTCGTATCCCTGAAATTCCCTCGAGACACCGTGAACCCCCCTTCGAGACTCCCCGTCCTCCGTTTATTTCGGCAACAAGTTCTCCCTCACCGCAAACATCTTGGCACTGACGTTGGCCGTGAAGCCGTCCACCTGCTTGCTGTACTGCTCCACCTGCTTCGCGTTCAGCATACCCTCCAGCCGGCTGGGCTCCTGAGGAAGCTTGAACAGCCTCTGCCACTCGTCCTCAGGCAGGAGAGGCTGCTTGGCCGCGGCCCGCTGGGCGTTCTCAGCCTTGCGCTTGGTCTGCCATTGTGTGATCTTGGTCTGCTCACGGCCGAGCTGTCGCTGGTAGAACTGGAAGTTGTTGAGGTCGGTGTAGTGCGACTCGATGCTCTCGAGCAGGAGATCGCAGGTCTTCTCGAGGAAGGGGTCGATCGCAAGGTCGAGGGTATCGATGGAGGGGTACAGCGGGGGCTTGACACCGTCACGCTCGAGGTCGGCGAGCGACGAGGGCTGCTCAATTTCGCCGCTGACGGGAGCGGAGGGGATCTGGTGGAGGAAGGTGGTGAGGAGGTGCGAGTTGTGGACGTTGATGGGGACCTCAGCGATGATGTCCTTGAAGGTGAGCTTGGTCTTTTGCAAGCTATTTTCAGTCAGCACCTGTTCCCAAAGTCATACTCCGACATCGCCTTACTTCTCGGTGGTGAACTTGTTCTCCTTGTAAGCGGTCATGAACGCGGGGGTGAGTCGGAACGCCCGCAGGGTCAGGTTTCCCTGAGAGCTCTTGCTGGCGTCGTAGACGAGGGCGACGGTGTGCTCGTTGTCCTTCTGGTAGTGGAACTGGTTCTCGATGAAGCTCAGGTTGACAAAGTTGCCCATGGTCGCGCTCGTGTACCAGCCGACGTTGTTCGCATCCACGTTGACCTCCTTAAGGTGTCGGATCATCTCGTTCTGGTAGGTGATGTTGGCCTTCTGTCGGGGAGCGGCAGCGGCGAGCGCCGAGGCGTCATTCTGGTGGCCATCGGTGGTAGCGGGGTCGACGGTCGGGAAAGGGAACGTGTTGGTGATCTCCAGAAGCTCGTCCCGGTCCATACCCACGATCGAGCCGGTGGCGATAGAAGGGAAGGCAGAGGAGCAGTGCTTGGCAATCTTCATGATGACCTACACAGCGACACAGGTCAATTCTGCCTCCTCGCAACTCGTAGAGGGGGGGCCTCGAGGTGGGGCATTTTCAACTCACCAGAGCCTCAACCTGGACGGCCTGGAAAGGCGCAGGCGCATCTTTGGGAGCGTCACCCATTTTGGCAGAAATTCAGGATGAGATATTCACGGGGCCGCGAGTGACGGGTAGAGGTTCGGCGCTACGATCGTGAGTGGGCGGGTGGTGTTGCAAGGCCTCGGGGCGCTGGATGTGGGAATATCGAAACTTTTCGCATACCGATTTGTGGGCGTTGTGGGATGAGGGCGGTGAGGCGCGGCAGATTATATATCCCGCGGCACTTCACGAGCTTAACAACAGCATCACGTCGCTATCAACTATAAGTTTCCAGGCATCAAGATTTATTCACTTTCTAAGCCGGCATCTTATTTCTCACTTGACGGATAGCATACGTTTCTTCCTTTTCATGGCAAATCCGTGTACTTCCTGCATAGTCCCCACCTCGCTAATCGTCAACCTCACTCAGAGCCTAGCCCTTCCTCTCGACATTCAAACATCATCAGTCGTTACCAGTTTATGAAATCTGAAAGCGCATTTTATCTTTTCTAAACCATCTATCTATCATAGCTCATTTCCCATGCCGAATATACATCGATTTTTCCAACAAACGCCATGTGACCTTTTTCGACCCATCCCATCCCTTGTGTATCATGCTTGCCCTCTCATGCTTAAACCAAAGCTCCTTAACCCCGGATATCAGACCTCCTCTAATCTTAATATGAGCACCAGGATACCCCCTCACTCTATATCGCTTCCAACGCCCGTCGTCGCGCCAAGATGTCACTTTTACTCCTCCCATGGGATAATCTCCCATGACTCGACGTTGTCCCGAATAATGAGTCGGTGCTGATCAATTCTCCAGAAAGCGTACATGGCACGAGTAGCTCCCGCTGCTTTTCGGTGAGCTGGTCCAGTACCACCCTTCTTGGCATCCTCTCTCGTTCTCCAGATGCAAGTCGCCAAGTTGGCCAACTCAGAGTCTGGCTCTCCGAACCAATATCTGGCCGCTGTTAGCAAAGAACAATCATGAACACAAGAGCTTCGGCTTACTTGAGGAATCCGCCGCTTGCTACAGCCTCAGCGTGTGCCGCTTTGTCGAGTCGGCCGAGATCAGCGTACTCGGTTGTCTTCTTGATTCGGGACCGGAAAGCGACGATGTAGAAGGAGGTTTCCTTGAACCCCTTTCCTGACTCGGCAGCAAGACGTTTCACCTCATCGAGCACTTCGGGCCAGTTGAAAGAGTCGACATAAGGTGCCGTTGCATAGTCATCACGAAGAACTCGGAATCGACTCAGGGCGCGGGAGAGGAGTTCATTCTCGTGGTTCAGGGTGTCCAGGTCAAGAAGATGTTCCTTCTCGGTATATGGGGATTGGATCAAAAATCGGCTGTTGAGAGCAAGTTCCGGGCTAATCTCTCTCACGTCGATTTGTGTGCCGGTCTTTTCGAACACGCCGAGTTCCGCTCCGGGAGCCGTCTGGATGTCAACGGACGCCATTGTGGCTCAGCAACGGCTTAGGAGATGGTCTTTCTGGGAGATCTTTGTGAAGGCGGTGCAAGATCGACAGGAAGATATACAGTCCGGGGACAATTGGGAGATGAAGATGGGAACAGCTACGAGGACCACGACCCAAACAGCGAGCCATTGGCCTTTTATTGTCACACCAAGCCCCTTCCTACAGCCTCTTAGGCCATCGAGCCTGGAATAACGTGCTAAATGACACCATCTGGGGAAAACGAGAAACCAGCACGTGTGGGTCGGTGAAGAGTGTCAAAAGGAAAGGGTCTTTCACTCGGCAAACCAACTTGTTAGTGCGGGTGGTCGGGCGTGTCGGAATCACACTGACAGACAAGCCTCCGGCCGAGCCCGGCGGAATTTGCAGCCCTGAGTCAGGTTGGGCTTCTATCTCCAACATGGAAGGGGGTTTTCCAAAACGGGTCCCCAGAACCAAAGGGGTTCTTCTAGCCGCCTTGAATTTCCTCAATGGCTTGGAGGGGAAAAAGTCTGTCTTGGGACACATGAGATGCGGCTCCGGGATCTCGCTTGTACCCAATGACGCGAGACAACGAGATCATGATGATACGTCGCACCGTGATGCAGCCAGCCGGGCGTAAAAAATTCGTCAATCTACGGCTTCACCGCTAGAAGCAATGATAACGCTTTCCTTCCCCCCCGGTCTCGGCAGCTTGACGACGCCGACGAGTCGGAAGTGAAAAAAGGTTTCTACAGGTGTTGGAACTTGGGATGCCAGGGGTAGAAGAAATGCAAGACTAGCGCAGGCCAGGATGCGGCACTGACATGTGCGCCAGGCGCTAAAATGGCGACAGCTCACACAAACCCGCATCGAGAAACAACATGGATGTTGGATATAAAAAAAATCATCAAGGTGTGTCTTGTCTGGGGTAGGGCGTATATATACACACGTTGGGCTGCTCCGGGTGATACGAGTGCAACGCTATAGGCGGTGACGGGAAGACTAGGGAGCTTCTTCTCGGACTGTCGCACACTCTGTTTTGAGCAAGACGTCAAAAGCCACGAGAATGTCGACATGTTGAGATCTTCTTTGTTGACCTCATTGTCAGCGATATAGCAAAACATGCGGTCATGTCTGTTTCCATTCAAGCATCTGCAGCTTCTCATCTATTGCTGACTGGAGGGTCTAATATCATGCAATTGGCTCTGTCTCAATCATCATCTCATCTCTCACGGCTCCCCAACTTCCTCCTCATCAGACTTCCTCCTCTTCAACCACACCTTGGCCATCTCATACGTCCCCAGATATAACCCACTCCCCAGCATCGTCCACCCCGATCGCAGAGCCGCACCCCGGAAGAATCCCCGCACTCCCCTCTCCCGGTACACCTCCTGCGTCACCGTCCACGCCCCCTTCTTCGCCCTCTTACCCTCCATCTTGGCCGCGACCTCGTTCCCTTCGCTCCCAGCGCTCAGCATCATCCTCGTCTTGACCACGTCGCTCGGCGTCGTCAAGAAAGCTGCCACTGATCCAGCGCCTCCAGCGCTTAACCCCGTCACGAGCCCCGTCTCGACAAGGGTGGGCTCCGGGGCGTCGTCACCGCGGGACTCCCAGACCCGTGCGCGCATATGCTCAAATATGGGGAACTGAAGTGCCGTGAACGGAAGGTTGCGCGCGACGAGGGCCGTGTAGCCTGTAAAGAGGCGTCGTGATGCCCCGGTCTCGGCCAGCTGACGGAACGCCTGTAAGGACGTTGATGACCCCTTGCTTGAAGTCTCGCCCCTTAGCATTTGGGCGTTTTGCTTGATGACTTCTGCAGGGGCGAGGACTAGACAGGACGCCATCTCTGCAATTGCCGAAGCGGATGAGTGTACCAGAGGTTCTGGCAACGATGTTGATTTGCCAATGACTTGTTTCGCGCTCTCGTATGTTGAGAAAAATAGTCCAGCTGGGAACATGAGCAACCCTGTTTTGTAAGTGTTGGGGAATACTGACCTGCTGGGAGTGTGGCTAATACTACACTTCCAATGCCTTGATAAAGGCCCCGCCAAACGGGCGCCTTCTTTGTCGAACTGGCAGCATATGTTTTGATGTAGTCTTGGCTCTGGTATCGAGTCTTGAGGGTGTCGAGCGGATAGACCAGCAGGTCAACCGTGAATGCTGCAATAGCACCAGCCTTGACATGTTAGAGAGCAATATCCATCAGGCATGAGTATGAGCTTACCGCATATATCTCCATCATTTTCAAGGTGAAATTCGATGAAATAGAGCATCATCAAGAATTCCTTCCCGATTTCCGATGCCAAGGTGCTGCGAGTCGAGTACTTGCTTCGAGTTGGTGATGTCATGATCATTGGGTCCCACGTGCGGATGGCTTCTGGAACTTACCCTGCATTTTCCACGTTCACACATTCAACCCACCCAATGGAGATGTAATTCTTGGGTTACCAATCTATGATAACGACCCAATTTGAAAATTAGGAGGATTTATGAACTTGGGGATTAGGTAGCGACCGATAGTTTTCACATAGGAGAACGATATGCCCAAAGTTTAACAAATATAGTCAGTTGTGACCTTGAGGTCTCGGACAAGTAGAGTCACATCGAGTTGCTACCTAGACCCTCTCCCAATGCTAAAACAAACCTACTTT
Source organism: Fusarium euwallaceae (assembly GCA_002168265.2). Lineage (NCBI taxonomy): Eukaryota > Fungi > Ascomycota > Sordariomycetes > Hypocreales > Nectriaceae > Fusarium > Fusarium euwallaceae. The sequence goes on from NHTE02000021.1 coordinate 372,945, forward strand.
AAACACACACACCTATTTAAAGAAATTACGACATTGTTTATTTAACAAATGGGTTGGCTTAATTGTCTGTGCCTAGAGTGCTAAAGAAATTGTCGATCAATCAACCTGGTTGCATCATGGGTTCTTCGATCTGGGTAGACAGATAGAACTGGTCAAGTCTACAGCGAATAGTGATTCGTCCAGCACCGTAGCATCTGAAATCCAGCATAGTCTGCAGCGTAACATTGTTTCCAAAACTCCCCGTAATCATATCTGAACTCGAATGTGCTTTTAATATTAACATATAGGTAACCCGACTTGCGCCGTCATGTATACAACCCCATAAATCAATCAACCGCGACGCACTTCCTGCTGTCTATCATTTGACTCCAAAACATCCCAAGTTCCCAATCGCAGTGTGCTTGCGTGCCCGCCTCTATGAGCTGTTCCCATCTCTATCATAAACCCGCTCCCGGAAATAAAATAAAGATAAAAATTACAACTTGCTCTTCAAGCCCGCTGAAGTTTCATTAACCACAGCTACCACGACGCAAATGTCATCAACCTTGCCGCCGTGCCAGTTTTCGTTGGGATAATACTTGTGGACCTCTTTCGCGAAGGGTCCGTCGAGTTTCGTGTTGACGCTGGCTCGCTTCGCGGCTGTCACGATTTCGGTCGCCAGTAAACTCTGAAGTGTTAGTGTCCTTTCCTTCTTTTCCTCGGACGCTTCAGGGAGCTGAACTAGAGGTTCCAGGGCATCGGCCACACGAACACTACCGGCTTCAGTCATAACCCAGGCACCGCTCCGAACCAGAACCCGGCTGGCAATTCGAAGAATATCTTGATTAAAGAGATTGTCGAGAACGCCATCGGTCGCAAAGACTAGGACATCACCATGTCTGAGCGCGTGCTGTGTAACGTCCGCATCTCGGGGCAAGTCGCTCAACTGAGCACCACCAAAAGCTGCCATGCGAGCGGCAACGCTCGGAGGGACGAGTGATAATTGGAAGGGGGTGTTGAAAGCGTGTGTCTGGGGTTCCGAATATGTATGAACAGCGTTCAGACGAAGCTGTAAGAAACCGGAATCACCGAGGTTCGCCACGTCCAGATTTCCGTCTGCTCCAGCGATAGCAACACACGCAGTGCTACCACCTGCCCGAAGGCTGCGATCCTCGCAAATCGCATCGTACCCCTTTTGCATCAGCTTCCTCGCTGTCAAGGGAGGATCAGCGTCCGCCTTGTGCTCGTGAGCAGCCACTGCCATGTGGTCGCAGAAGCCATGAGAGAAGTCGGCAGGATCGACACCCGAATCCACCCAGCCACCAACACCATCCGCAACACCAAACGCTACTGAGCCTGAATCATTGATCCTGCTGACAAAGAAGGCATCGTGTCCGGATTCGGGACGAGCGGAAGGGCGACGGTTCCGCGGGGGTTGAATTCGATTATACGGGTTGAAGTGGAAAACGTGGGTGGAAGGATCGTAGGGTCTGTCTTTGGCGATAAAGGAGGAGGCGATATGGTAAGAGAATCTTGGTGCGTCGGCTGATGTGGAGTAAAGTTTTGATCGCAAGCATGAGGCCATAGCACAGAGCGGCCGGGTTCGAAATCGAGAGCAGGACTGTAAGGAAGCTGAAAGAAAGTTAGTATGAATGTCTAAGTAGAAACACAGGAGACCTGCGACGAACCTCTAGCAGTAAGTAGCGATTGCCATGAAGCCGTAGCAACCCTGTTGTAAGGCGCGGCCATGAAGGGCTAGAAGAGTGGATCGTCGAGAACAAGAATTGTTGCGAGAGATAGCTTCGATAGAAGAAACGGTCGAGCGAAGAGTCAAGTCGATTTAAAGCGGTAGGCAATTACAGAGAAGACATCTTTGCGAAGAAGATCAAGAAAAAATTAGTGGTGTTGGAGGGAGTTGGCTCCTCAGAAGTGGGATCGCGAACGGAGAAATAAAGTTGTTGGGTCTCCGATATCTAATCTAATTCTTTTTGGAAGGCAAGCCCCTCCAGTGCCCTGTTCCTTCGAGAAGCCACGCTGCAGCGCGCTGTCTTTATTTGGAAGGAGGCAGCTGAGGCTGTGCGATGGGGCTGAACGGCAAAGCCACAGATCGAAAAATTATTTTGATTTCCATTTCTCCCGGAAACTCATGTCCGGATGACACGGATCATCTATTTCTCCCCGATCCATCCGCCTTTCACGAGCACCTGCTTCCGATCCCGACCGAGTGTGCCGTAGAAATTGATTTCAACACCCTGGCTCTGATTGGTCCACGGCAAGTGCAAGTCTCCATTCCGTAAAGCAATAGCCGAGGGAAGGTTTGCTTCCCAATTCATGACGACGAGAAACCTGGATACGCCACCCCTTGTGAACATCGTCAATTCAACTTCAACGGAGGGGATTGAACGGCTTTTCTTCCTGTCAATTCCTCGGCCACAGCTCAGATTTCACCCCACGAAGATTGACTGTCCTTCTCCTCCGGTCCCAATCCCGATTTCATCATCATGGCCGCCCTCCGATCCTCTTCTCGAATTGTCGGCGCCGTCTCAAGGACGGCTGCCCTTCGACCCGGAGCCGTCTTCTCTCGCTCCATGGCCTCGGTCAGCGAGGCTCCTCAGGAGCCCAAGCCCAACATGAAGTCCTTCCAGATCTATCGATGGAACCCCGATACCCCCAGCGAGAAGCCCCGTCTCCAGACCTACACCCTGGACCTCAACAAGACCGGACCTATGATTCTCGATGCCCTCATCCGCATCAAGAATGAGCTCGACCCTACCGTGACTTTCCGAAGAAGTTGCCGTGAGGGTATCTGTGGTAGCTGCGCCATGAACATCAATGGCCAGAACACCCTTGCCTGCCTGTGTATGACTCCCCGCCATTGTCGCGTGCGAGGTTTATTCAATTGAGAGTAAAGTGCTGACGCTCCCGACTAGGCCGAATTCCTGCCGAATCTTCATCTGATGTCAAGATTTACCCTCTTCCTCACACCTACGTCGTCAAGGACCTCGTCCCCGACTTGACGCACTTCTACAAGCAGTACAAGAGCATCAAGCCTTACCTCCAGCGCGAGACCCCTGCCGAGGACGTACGGACCCCTTTCTTCCTCATTGACATTGACGTGTACTGACAGAATCAATAGGGACGTGAGTACCGACAGACCAAGGAGGACCGACGCAAGCTCGACGGTCTTTACGAGTGCATTCTCTGCGCCTGCTGCTCTACCTCGTGCCCGTCTTACTGGTGGAACTCTGAGGAGTACCTCGGACCCGCCATCCTTCTCCAGTCTTACCGATGGCTCGCCGACTCTCGTGATGAGCGCACAGCCGAGCGCAAGAACAACCTCGAGAACTCGATGAGCCTTTACCGTTGCCATACCATTCTCAACTGCACCCGAGCCTGCCCCAAGGGTCTCAACCCTGGTAAGGCGATCGCCGAGATCAAGAAGCAGATGGCTCTCGGCAACTAAGAACCCTAAAAGCGAATTTGTCGCGGAACGAACATGATGATTTGAGGTGGAGGTGAAGTTAAGGGTTACCGCAGATGGAATACTGCGTGTGATGCTACAAGGACTGTAACTGTAACCCTGTGTATAGGCTAGATGGGCGGGAGTTTCACGCTGTGTTCTGATAGCAAACTTGGCAATACTATTTTCTTGGATGTTCATCCCTCGGGGCCTTCTTGACACATTGCTGATGAGTCTGCTTTTCATTGTTTGTTTTCATTTCTTGTTGCTAATCACCCAAATCATTCCAGCCTGGAACCGAGACATACGGGACACGAGACGATCACGCCAAATTACTGCGCCGAACACCCCACAAGCACGCCGTCCTGCCCAAGCTCCAAGGAGCTTCAACTGGGGCCTCAATTGGACGGATTGGCACTCGGCGATGGCTGCGAGCTTGAGAAATAGCTGTCCGGTACCTTACCGACCTTTGAATCACTGATTCTGCGAATTATTCTGGATCGATCGACTGTTACAATTCAAACGGCGACAAGTAGATTTTCACCGGGGCCCAATGCTTCGAAACCTTTTGCGAACCTGTTTATCGGAGTTAGCTCCGAAATGCCCAAGGGCGGGCCCGACAAGGCCGACATTGCACTCACTATTATACCACCGAATGAAATAAGTCTCATCTACCAAGGGTACTGCGACCCATCCCGGACGGTCTCCTTTGGCACCCCAGAACAGCTCCCTCATGCCGTTCATACCATCAGCAAACCAGAACTCGTTCCAAGAATATGTGTTTGGGGTATATAACACGTCGGCGTTCTTGTCAGGTTGAAAACGGTCCGGGTTCCTGATTTCCCTGAAGTGCATGTTTCCCTCCCAGCCGAGAAGGCCTAAGCCGTAGAATATTTCGTCGCCGGGCCGGGTGTCGAAGATGACAAAGTCGCCGTCGCCGGACTTCTTCCCGGTCATGATGTCGTGGATCAGGACGGGTTTTTGGTCGGTGGTAAATATCCCGATATTGCCCTCTGGATCGTAAGATAGGTACTTATCGTCGATGTCTTTAAGAACCCCATGCCTGTGCTGTGTTAGTCTATCAACCTACAAGTTCGTCCGGCTTCTCACGTTGTGACCATGAGACGGTATTTGGTTGGCATGGGGGGGAGTTGAGGCATTGGATCGACGGCAATGACGGTGCCTAGGAGAAATGAAGCTGATAGTAATGAATACCACTTCATCTTGATATCTGCGCTTGATATACTGATTTGGTTGGAGAGGCTTAAGAGGGTTGCGCGATAGAAAAGGAAGAATAGTCTGACCAGATATCAAATGGAAAAGGACACATGCAGAAAGCGAACGGCGGAAGAAATTGAAGAAGAACGTTTTTTTTTGAAAGTGTATCGCACCCACAGCCCGACAACAGCCCGACTCAACATTGACTCTGTTGATGATGATGTCCGCAAAGTATCTTACTACACACTGTAGGTACCTACGGAGACAGCGAGCTTTGTCGGGCTATGAGGACATAATTTAGAGTAAGATGAAGAAATAGAAACATAAAATAAACAACTCATACTATAAATTCTACGTGTAAAGACTAGTTTTATAACCACAAGCCTTACCTATACACTGCGGTTTTGGAGTTCTGGCAAAGTGTGCCACGCTCGATCGATCGCCGGACCATGCGGGAGTGTTGATCACCACGAGGGAAGAAACGTGCGACAGGGGTTAAGCAAAGATCCCTGCTTGCTTCGATAATTTCTATTCTATTAATCTGGGTAGCGAGTGTTTGCTACCCGTTTTTGGGAGTTAATGACGGCAGTGTGATTGTAAAGTTTGGTGTTTGACTTTGTCCGCCGGTTTCTCCTAAGCATATCACTACGGCTCTCAATATGCACTGACCGGTATCTCTTCGAGTTTTTTTATATAATAAACGTCTTAGGCCAGGGTGGGGAAAATAATTGAAAGCAGGGCAGATTTCTTATAAAAGTCCTCTTGACTATTTCTTGAACCTGGTGCCAAGACTTGTTCCGGTCCCTTCTAACCGAAGAAGTATGTACTTTAATAAGTACTTGGATAGACCCTCATACGCCAAATACCTACCTATCCTGTCAGCCTGTTATGTTGAATAATCCCTGCCTTGCTTGTATGGGTTTGAAATGGCTGCCTGTGAAGTTGACTGAAGCTTGGAATCACCGTCGCACATGGAGGCACATCTCTACTTCATTGAAAAATTCACCAGCCAAACTTGAGCAGTCAAACGCCATATCGACATTGCTAGCCGAGGACACCCATTGTTAGCTTGGTCTAGTTATGTCGCCTCTCCAACTCGGGCAATCATGGCTTGGTGTCTAATGCGGCCTTATTTCAACCGACAAGATCCTTGCTCTCCCGATATTTCTGAGACTGCATTACTCAGTTCAGAAGTACATCGAGGTAAGTTAAAAATAATTTTATTATGATTCTGCCCACTTCTGCTGAACCGCCGTTGCCGTGTCTCATAATCGTACGTGGGAATTGAAAGAGGGTCTGCACTGCAGCAGCACAAATGAGCGGAAACAATGTCAGTATTTCGGAGCCAAAACATGTCATGATCTCATGCTGCAATATATTCATTTCAAAAGTTCTTTTGCACAAGAGCCGCTGACGTTACCCCGACCAGTACATCCTTATTAAACTGAAAACGCCCATGACGCAGCCGTGTCTCTAACCCTCCATCGGGCTATTTGAAGCGCTTGAGCCGTTGACTCAGTACCTGCAGCATCTTTTGTTGATTTGCCGTGTTATACGGCCAGTGACGTCGCATCGTGGTTCATTGCACTTCCCATTGGGCCGGACGGGGAATGCTTACACCTCGTATAATCTGCCGTGTTGCTTTTGAGCTTCAAAAGTCTTTTGACTGACGATCATATGCATGCGCGGCCGACTGCGGATCTGTATTACATCCCGCTTTGTCTTGCGGATCTCGCGGCGGCCGACCGACCGGTGATGTAGTATATATTAAACAGACCGGATCCCGCACAAGGTGACAATGACACAGTTCATCAATTGACAAGTTCTCTAAAACATCATGCTTTCTAACGCCCTTTTCCTCGTTGCCAGTCTCGCTGGACTCGTTGCGGCCTCGCCGTATCCTCCATGTGAACACCAGACCATCTGCCTCGATGCCATTAACAGCTGTGGTATTAAATACGGAGCGTGAGTCATTCGGAAATCTTAACTACAACTTCTACAAAACATTGACATGGATTATAGCTGCTACGATGTCTGCTCTCCCCAAGACTCTCCTACGCCTCCCCCTTGTCCAACATCTACATCAGTCAAGTACCCGGAGATCACAGCCGATTAAGCAGTCGACAATTATAGAACTGTTTGTGTCAGGGAGGAGATGTGGCCAAATCCTAAAGGGACATATCAGTCGTACAAGGGCTATAGACAGTTTCTCTTGAATGGCCAACAATGGTATCTTGTGATCGGCCACGCGTCTATATCACCAAAATAGTTAAACAAACTACACATCTCCCAATGCATCTTCCGTATAGTACTCAGCGCCACCGCTCCTAAAACTAGTAGTATGCGTTGCCAGGCGTGCTTGTGCCCGTACTCCGTGCATAATCGGCCGCAGATCCTGGGAATGCACCAACTGGAGCCGATGGACCCCCTCTGATTTCATCATCCGAACTCAAGTCATCAACAAAGGTATCATCTTCCTCTGGAGGAGCTCGCATGGCTTCTAGGACATCCCTGTCAAGGGAAGGTGGCTCATATGGCTTGACGGTGTGAATCTCACGTCCTGATGGCATCTTGCTCAGGAGTGTGTTGGCGGGTGGGATAGCTTGCGTGTTCATCTGATATTGTCAGAAAATGCTTCCGTATTTTGCATGAGGCTGCTTACCGTGTCGTTGATCTTGTTCCACTTGGCGTCGAGCATCTCCAGGATGCGTGTTTCCTCCAGCTTGCCTGCATCAGCTCCCCATGCAGCCTCCTTATCCACCCGCCGATCCTCTCGCTTTTCCGTGATATCCTTCTTGAACCTGCTGAAGCTGAGGCCCTTTTTGTGATCCTTGATCTCAACGCCCAACTCTGAAAGGCCGGCACGAACCCATCCGATGCCTTCCGCAGTTTGTCCTCCCAGCTCTGCGTCAATACCGAAGAACCGACAAGCGCGGGCTCGGCATGTTCGTCGAAGATCTTCTAGGTACTTTAGTAGGCCGCTGTTGATCTTGTGGGATCCTGAACCGGCTGAGCTGCATAGGGAAGATGCCTTGGCAGCATGTTCTGACGCCGCCAAGCATAGACGGGCGTAAAGGTGAGCGCGGACCTTTGGGATATCTGGCGCTTTGAACATCCACTCCTTGTCGTTCTTGTTTCTTTCTTGAGCGACAATTGCTGGGTATGGGTCATCCTTGAGAACGGCAAGCAAAGTTGCTTCTGCCAAGGCCAGACATGCGAGAGCTCGGGCTGTACCAGGTGAGACGTCGGCGCATGGTGGACTCGTTGTGATGTGTTCTCCTCGACCAGCAAGATAGTCGTACACAGAAGCGGCCTCCAAGAGTGACTTTGTAGCTGAAGTGATTGCACTCGTCCTGCCTTGTGCGCCCAGAAACTCGCCGTTGGTCGAATAGAGGGGCTGTAAGGCAGATCGGGCAGTCAGGACATGCGCGAAGCCTAACGTTGAGAGAACAAAGAATATCTCATATTCAAGAGATGTAATCTTAACTCGAGCTCTCTCACGTCCTGGAACGATATCACCTGATAATGTTGGTCTCCATTCGATGGCTGGGCTTGTTTTGAGAACAATGCTAATGAACTCCCCGTTGGGCAGGTTTCTGCTGCTCAAGCCATCATCTACAGCGAGAAGGTAGGGTATATACCCGTTGAGACTCGATATAGCTGTATTGAGATTCGAGATCTGAGAGCTAGGGGGAAGTCTCTTGTGCTTCTTGAGGGTATCTCGAACCACCCCACGATATGTGCTGGCGTTGAGGGGCAGCGAGGGATGTGAGTCGGAGCTGAAGCTTGATGAGAAGGAGAAGGCGGATGTCGTTGGGAGGACAAAGGGGAAAGGCATCTTATACTAGATGATAGCTTGAGGGTATAAAATGAGATTCTGATGTTGTAGTAAGGGAAAACATGGGGATTCTGTGACGCAACAGGCTTGCCAAGCTCTTGGAAGCATCGCCATACTGTGCATAAAGTGGTCATATTGACACTGTACCAAAGCACTGACGTCTGCTGCCCGGGGTTTCACCGGAATTCGGAGCTCCTTTTTCAGGGCCAAGGTTAAGTTCTAGAAGCTCCACTAAAATTTCCGGGGGTTTGCAGGCTGTCATCTTAAACACCACGCAAGCAAGGTCCCGCCCACACACACTCTCCTTTCAAACACCAAGGGAGCTCCATTTGTGTGCTCTTGATGACGCTCGCTTCTCCCACGGATTCCTCATTCCCGCGGTGACAATGGCTGGCCCTTCTCCGTCACCGCACAAGCCTCGTCGCAGGACCAAGAAGACCGGAGGCGGCAATGGCGGCGACAGGCCCTCTCGCTCAGAGACCCTGGTGAGGGCGCCTGCTTTTCCCCTTGCCGCGTTTCTATGGCCTGCGCGCACTTCTTCGTCGCATTGGGAGGTGTTACCAGTTATTCTTATGGTTGTTGGTCTGTTTAGATGGGCTGCTGGATTATGGGGATATTCTGGTGAGTAGCTTCCATCATATCATGACACGCGAGTATGTATGCTAACGTGGATTACCTCGTAGGTCACCGCAAACCCCCCATGTTTGGAGACTACGAAGCGCAACGACACTGGATGGAGGTTACGACGCAACTCCCCGTCTCGCAGTGGTATTTCCATGATCTCCAGTGGTGGGGTCTCGACTATCCTCCCCTTACCGCCTACCATAGCTGGGTTCTGGGCAAGATCGGAGCTCTCATCGACCCCTCGTGGTTCGCCCTCTTCGCCTCCCGAGGCAACGAAGACCCCAATCTCAAGATCTTTATGAGGGCGACCGTCATAATCTCGGAATACCTCATCTACGTCCCGGCTGCGATTGTCTTTGTGCGACGGTATAGTCGTCTTCAAGGAGTTGCCAACTGGAACGCTTGGCTCGCTCTCGTCGCCATTCTGATGCAGCCTTCGACTATCCTTATTGACCATGTCCACTTTCAATACAACACTGTCATGCTGGGTTTCGTGCTTGCGAGCATGTCTAGCATGATTGCTGAGCGTTACAAGTGGGCTGCCGTCTTCTTCGTTGGAGCGCTGGGATTCAAGCAGATGGCCCTGTACTATGCCTTCAGCGTCTTTTCTTACCTGCTTGGACGATGCGTGTTCCCTCGGATCAACCCGACAAGACTCTTCGGCATTGCTCTCGTTACTATAATTTCCTTTGCCATTCTCTTATTGCCCCTGATCCTGGGCACTCTTCATGATGTGAAGCAGGGAATCGATCCATATGCGGAATCAGATGGAGCTCGACCACCTCTTCCCTTGTTCCCCCAACTTGCGGAAATTCTCGACACAAAGGCCTTCTATTACCCTCTCGTTGTGCAACTGGTTCAGATGATCCACCGAGTATTTCCCTTTGCTCGTGGCCTGTTTGAGGACAAGGTTGCCAACTTCTGGTGTGCCGCCAACGTTGTCATCAAGCTCCGCCAGTGGCCAGCAGATCTGCTTCAAAAGGTGGCTCTTGGCGCCACTCTCGCCTCTATTATCCCTCCCAACTTCATCCTGTTCCTGCGACCCCGAAAGACGACATTGCCCTTGGCGTTTGCCGCCACAGCTTGGGGCTTCTTCCTGTTTAGCTATCAGGTTCACGAGAAGAGCGTCCTGTTGCCTCTCATGCCAATGACTTTACTCTTGGCTGGGAAGCAAGGATTGAGCAAGGATACTCGGGCTTGGGTTGGATTTGCCAACCTTTTGGGAGCCTGGACCATGTTCCCCTTGCTCAAGCGAGTTGACTTGAGGGTTCCATATGCAGTCTTGACCCTTCTCTGGTCATATCTGCTTGGTCTCCCACCAACCTCTTTGAGCGCATATTTCCAGGAAGGCCAAGCCGCCTGGGCTCAATGGTCAACAGCCTTGCTCCATTGGATATTCTATACTGCCATGCTGGGTTGGCATGTCGTTGACGCACTTGTTGCGCCCCCTGTTGACAAGCCGGATCTCTGGGTCGTAGCTAATGTCGGTGTTGGAGCTGCTGGGTTCATTATCTGCTATCTTTGGTGTTTCTTGAAACTTGTTCAGGAATCTGATCTTTTTCCGACAAAGACGACCAAGAAGAGCAAGACATCATAGAGTTGTAATATCAGACTAATAGTGTACATCATGTGAAGATAAATAAAAAACGCTCGAAATAGAGTGCCCGTTGATACCAAGAGTTTTGAGAGTCAGCACGGTCTGAGCATACCCTACCGGTAACATGATACTGAACCCAAGCTTTGAAGAGCCTGATCCAAATGGTAACGGCGTGAAAATTTCTGGAGTTCCCTGGGAGATTTCTGGCAGCCGTATGGTCGTCCAGCAAGCGACGAACGATTTCAAGATCAAACACGAATCAAGGATGGTGTAGGTTTCTCCCTTCAGCTGTTATCTAGGCTATAACTGACACTCATACCAAACAGCTTTGCGACCATCGTGGGCCTCGGAGGAGGCATCACTGTCAAGCAGACGACCCAGGACCTGACTCGACAAAGGAGTACTACCTCTCGTATTCTGGCCGGGTCATCGTCGTGGCGGCCGTAGGGTATGATTTGTTTGGCTGCGCGTTCTCGTTGGTTCGTCCTTGCAATGATTCGTGAAGGTGAGACACTGAGGAATAGGGGGCTAGGCTAAGGATGGTGTATTAAGTTGGAGCGATATAAGCTCAACATGAAGTTTCCCAGGACCCATGATTATAAGATAAAGCATATAGACTTGATTAAGGCTACAGCGTTGCAGCAGTTGAAAGGAAAAGTTGTCAATGACCCTGCTGAAGTCCTAGGTGACACTTGACTTGATGTGGCACTTCTATCTGCCCTTATTGCCCATGTCTCTAAACCCAACCTACAGGACGAATCTAAAGTTGGGGTTCTCGTGAGGATTCTCAGAAGCACCAGCCAGCAACAGATGAGTTGGCACGTCAGCGCTCGTCCAGTTAACACCCTGAGCCTTGTTTCGAAGGGCATTCTGCCTCTGCATCCACAATCTCATGAGAATAGTCACGATGATAGCAGCAGCTAGGAAGGAATAGTTGGTCACTAGGGCTGGGATGTACTTTGGCGCGCTGTCGGGAGTAAAGACGTTGCTTGAGACGAGACCGGCTGCGTTGGCGAAGAAGGTGATGAAGGCAATGTTGCTAGGAAGTTGTTAGAATAGGGGAAGAAGTAGAAATGGAGGGTGGCTTACAAGGCGCGTCTGTCTTCTGAGAGAACATTGTTTTGATGCCATGAATGGAACACGATGGAGGGAGTGAAGCAACCGCCGACGATGAGGAAGACGGCAAAGTAGGCGACTCCGATATGGCTCTCGACATCAATTGAAGCGATGATGATGAAGCCCACACAAGACTACGAGTGAATTAGTAAAAGAGTGGGAGGCTACTTGCTCTTGAACCTACCAATGTGAAGGCTGTGAGGAGGTGATATGTTCGCTCACGGAAGTAATCCGAGCTAATAGCAGTGCTGAAGAGAAGGACAGCAGACACCATATAAGGAGCAACAGTATACAGGTTGGTCTTGACAGCCGAGTAACCCTTCATTCATGTCAGACAGCATATTCTGCAGCTACCTCGATGTCACTCACCAGCTTGGCAACAATAAGAGGCGTAAAGTTGCCAACAGACGCATTGGTAACTCCAAAGCAGAAGGCAATGAAAGCCCAAGCCCAGAGCTTCCAGTCTCTCAAAGGTGCAAAGAAGTCGCGAATCTGGAACTTGGATCCCACGGCTTGAGAAGCATCGCGGAGGGAACGAAGACGGCAGATTTCTCGTTCTCGGTCGGTGAGGAACGATGATTCCTTGTGAGGGGGATGAGGAAGGAAGACCCTGCATATGTTAGTTCAAATATTCTCGTATATCACCAAAACTTGGTTATGATGGGTAATAGGGGTAGGACATACAGAGAAACCAGACCGATCATGATGGTAAGAGCACCCTCAACCAAATAAAGATACTGCCACCCATGCAACGATCCATCAATCTGAAACAAACCAAAAGCAATCAACCCAGAGAATGCTCCCGAAAAGGTCTGACTGCCATAGAACAGAGCAATCCTCTTTGCCAACTCATCTCTCTTGTACCACTGAGTCAAGTAAAAGACACCGCCGACTCCGAAGCCGGCTTCTGCCATACCTAGGAGAATTCGGAGTGCGGCGAGACCGGCAAAGTTTTTGCAGGCTGGCGAGAGGATTACGGTTGTTCCCCAGAAGAGGAGGTAGATGGGTAGTGTCCATCTTGCTGAGAGTTTGCGGGTGAGCATGTTTGCTGGAACAGTCAGGCTATTGGCATGGTTAACTTTGCATCTTGAATAATAGAGAGGTGTACTTACGCGCAGTATGGGATGTAAAACACAGATACAAGAATGTTGTATTCATATTTGGTGAACCCGAGATCGATGTCAATACCATCTGTCTTGGCAGCACCCAAGTTGTTTCGGTCCAGAGCACTGAGATAAAGTTAGACTTGTAACTCTAGAGAACTCGCAGATAAAAACTTACTTGAACAAGTACATGAAGAAGAGAAGAGGCAGAACCCGAAGATCAATCTTTCGGACAACCCTCCTCTCCTCCTCAGGATCAATCGAAGGTTCCTCGTGGACATCGACATGAGGTTTCACGCCTCCCTCTTCGAGGACGTCTGATATCACGACGGGGTCTGATAGATCCTTTGAGGAAGTCATTTTTAAGTTTACTTAATGATGATCTCGACACTCTCATTCTGTAGAAGCTGTTCATGATATCTAGACATCCTATATATGCACCCATCGAACGGTTCGACACCGAAGAAACATGGGATGAGACTAGGTGAATTATGCAAATACCGACCCTCTATTACGCCATCTCTACCCAGTCGTCAAAAACTCGCTTCCCCGCCAGGTTACATGGTACAGATCAACGGGGGGGGGGTTCCCAACGAACTGGGCTCACACTCCTATCTAAACAGGGAATAACACGGCCCTGCCCAAGTGGATTCACCCGCCTAGTCTTGCCGTATAATTACTAGCATAGGATTCATGTCCTAGATGGATTCGTCTAAGCGAGGGATATGCATTGGGCCCCCGGAATTTGAAGTTATTCGGATCCATGCATGCGCGGAAATAAGTTTATCTTCTGACTCGTGGGAACCTGGATGATTTCCAATCATGTAAAAAAAAAGACGCCGTCTTTGTGAGTTTAGGTATAGTCCCGGGCTTTTACATATCTATTCGAGTATAGTCCATCTTTTCTCTAAATCACCGATCCCCGAAGATGAAGCGTCTTCAAGTTATCCACACGACGTTTCCGCTCGTTAACACCCGCTAGATACCGCGGCGTCCACTCATCCTGCCACTCCAAAAGCCCGAGGCTGTCACCGCCTGCGTCTGAGAGAATCGAGTGCAGTTTGTTTAGGAACTCGACGCTGCCTGGGTACTTGTTGTAGTGGAAGAGTGCCGTCTTGTGATCCACCTCTTCGAGTCGCTTCTTTTCCCATTCTTCCATTTCCGATATCGGGGGGAGAGTTAGTTTTCCGGAGAGGTAGGACGCTATCAGTGCGGCTTGGTATTCAAAGATTCTGAAGGAGATGCTGTTTTGGACGAGGCCGACAAAGGAGAGAGTAGGGTCTTCTCTCCAGAATGTGTGCAGGTAAGTCCCTGGAACCCAGTCTGCTGTGAATTTTGAGTCGTGGTTGTGAACTGCTTGAGGTGGTGATAGGAAAGGAAATGAGACATGGTATCCCGTGGCAAAGATGATGGCATCTGGCCGAACAGGAGCGCCCCCATCTTTGAAGAAGAAGTCTCCTGTGCTTGGGTCGATATGGCTCAACTCGGGTCGCACCGATATTCCTTCGACCCCTTCCAAAGATGTGGGATACATCCAGCTTACGCTCCGATGGGAAACGGTGAGGCTGGATACGACGGGCATGAGATCACGAATGAGATCCAAGGCAGTGATGCCGTTGCCGACAATGATGACAGTCTATTGGGTCAGCATTGCTTTCCCACGGTGTCAGCTTCGGCAACTTACCTTGTTCTTATAAGCTTGAACAGACCGAAAGTACTTGGAATGCAGAGCACAACCTGGAAATTTCCGATTGTACTCTTGGAGACCCGGTATTGAAGGGATTTTTGGAACCCAGTAGATGCCAGTCGCTACGACAAGAGCATCAAACGATTCCTCGTACCAATAATCTTCACCAGGCTCTGATCTTCTCAATGTCAAGAGCCATTTTGAGTCTTTCTTAGAAGCTCGCTCTAAAGTTGTGTTCAAGACAAGAAAGTCGGCATGTCTCGCGTGAAGAGTCTGGATATACTTCAAGACACGGGCTGCAGAGGGAAACATTGGATCAGTGTCTTCGGCTGGGGGAGTCTTGTCAACTTGGGAGAAGTGAACGTAGGTGTAAGACATGATGTCCTAGCATGATGAGTAAAATAAAACTTTTTGGATATTGAAAATTCACTTACAACATTGACATTTGTGGTCAGAGTCTCGTAAACTGGCGCTGTAGTCCATCTTTGCAGTTGTTGCTTTGGTGTTCGTGCTGGCAGTATGGAAGGCGGCTGAACAGGAGGATCTACAAGACTCGGATGAACCATAGGATCAGCAGGCGGCACATCAGGATCCGGATCAAAGTTCCTAATAATCATCAGTCGGGTATAACTTCAACATGTATCTCAAATCATACCATGCCCCCCCAACTTCAGCCCTCCGCTCAAACACCTTGATCACATCAAAGGCATTGCTCCTCCGAAGGGCTTCGGCGGCTGCTGCCCCAGATGGACCGGCGCCGATTACGGCGACACTCTTGATCGTCGACATGTTGGAGCGTGATGCGATGGGTTGGGGGAATGTGTGTGAGTGTCTCAAGTTGATTGGGCCGTCTTTATCACCGGTCTTATATCCGGAAAATACCGTCGTACAGATGAGAAAGAAACGGAGGATCCTTGATGGGTTTAAAGATTCGCAATCTGTAGCTGAAATAGCATCATCGACTTCCCCACAGCTTTCATCCCGGGGGTTTATCAGGCTTACGGTTACATGCACCCGATGAGCTTGAGTCATAGGCCCGGAGATGATGAAGGGCATCTGGAGACGAGTTGAAGGATTTCAGTTAACTAATGTCAACCGGGGTTTATAGACGCCGTTTATGATCACGCAATTAAGACTAACTAGATATGAAATGGCATTCTCCAGTTTGAAGACGACTCTTCGGTTAGCGTTTCTTGATATCTTGACCATCGACTTACACTCAAGTTGAGGGGTCTGATTACCCGAAACTCATCTACAGCAATATCTGAAATTGAACCAGGCTAGCAATATCAGAGTTCAATACCCAAGCTCATCATGACCAGTCCAGTCAGTTCAGTCATCATAGTTGGTATAGTCACCCTTGATCTATTCGTTCGGTCTCCATTATTAATACCTTCTAGGCGCCGGCGTGTTTGGGCTGTCCTCGGCGCTGCATTTGCAACAACGCGGCTACCGAAACATCAAGATATTCGACAAGCAAGACTATCATGCTTCAGAATACTCACCCTTCAACGGCGGTGACTCGGCATCATCTGGTAAGTGTTTAGCTCTCAAGTTCTGGCTCAAGTTAACACGCTGCTGTCAGATAGCCACAAGGTCATCCGAAGTGCATACGGAGACTCAGCCATACTTCAAGACCTAGCAAACCGCGCCATAGACAAATGGAAGCAATGGAACAAGGACTCTGGCCAAGAACTATTCCTAAACACCGGTTGGGCACGTCTCACAGATATCGGAAGACCTCAAGACGTCGACATTGATACCTTTAGGACAATGAGTGAGGCTGGACTAGGCCACACACAGTACTTTCTGCACTCGGGCCAAGACCTCAAAAGAGCAGAGGCTGATGGATGGGGCGGTGCCCGTCTTGATCAGTTTCAACGACGAAGTCGTGGTCTTGCCCTTGATGGCGTCTTTGACTCCAACGCAGGGTTGGCAAATGCTGACTTGGCATGCAAGTATGCCCTTGACCTTATAGAAGAGGGAGGCGCAAAGACCTTCTTTGGAGACAAGGGTGAGCTATCTTCCTTGATCAGAGACGACAAAGACGCTCGTCGGGTCGTCGGGATCGTGACCAAAGACGGAGAGCGTCACCTTGCAGATTTGGTCATTGTTGCCGCGGGCCCATTTTCTCCTCTCATCGTACCGGAGCTGAAGAACTTCATGACGACCACGGCCGGTAACTTTGTCTTTATCAAGGTACCTGAGCATTTGCAGCATCGTTATCGTGCTGATGTGTTTCCTACTTGGGCTTGGAATTATGCTGGAAGTTCAGAGAGTGGAGGACTTACCGGGTTTCCCTTGGACAGTAAGTTCTTTGATGCCTTTTCGTATTTTCTCTTCTATACGACTTGTGCTTTGTTCTTTGTGTTGCAAGACTGACCAAAGTAGGAAACGGCATTCTCAAAATCTCGTATCGATCCCTAAAATGGACCAACCCATCAGACACAAACTCGGAAACGCCATTCTCAGCTCCGGCAACTGCTGAAGAGGTAGAGAAGCGAGGACCACCTCTTTCACCGATAGCAGAGACCAAGGATTTTGTGAGGGAGAATCTGCCAGATCTAGTCGGGGCAGAGATTACTGCGGTAAAGATGTGTTGGTATGCAGACACTGTTGATCTCGACTTTGTAATCGATCGCGTACCGGAGACTGAAGGTCTTTTGGTCGTCACTGGAGGAAGTTTTCATGGTGAGTTATCTTCACAAATTGGAGACTTGGCACTTACAGATTATAGGCTTCAAATTCTTGCCGGTTCTGGGCGAGTACGTTGTAGATGTACTAGAAGGAAAGGAGAATAAGTACACGCAATTCTGGAAATGGAGAACACCTACAAAGGAGCAAAAGGAGAAGATTCTACAAAACACCCTGTCGAATGAGAGGGTGTGGGCCAAACAGAAGTTGGCCACTCCCGAAGATCTCAAGTGGTAGGGCCGACTTGAGGAGGGGGGCATTTCCGATTTCTGCTATGATTTACACCGGGACAAGACGTTGCATTTGAAACGTGTCACGACGTGCGTGGGTGATGTGTCTTGTTTCTTCTGAAGGGTATAAGGCTGCGGGAGGAGGACGAGCATGTGGTGGACCAGGGTCTGAAGATGAGGTGTCAAAATAGATAAGCACATTATGTGGACAAAATGACCTAGTATGTATGCATATTTCTGGCAACCGCCCAAGATGGTGTTGTCGGTTAAACAGGAACAACTCAATTGGAGGCACAAGGTAGTATTCGCAACAACCTTAAAACAACCCTAGTACCCGTGTTTGCATCTCTTGGCAAGCATTTCCACCCATACAAATCCATTGCTGACGCTGCAACTCCACCAAAATTGAGTTGCCCGCTTACAACCTCCTTCAAGGCTGAGTCTGACTGACCCCCCCAGAGTGTTACCCAGTTATGCAGAAGAGTGGCTTACTGTGTCGCTGCTTAGAACCAACTGTGGGTTTTATCTCACTCTAGCCGAGATCTTGGCCAGGCTGAGCCTTACACTTTCATGATTAGGTTTCTAAGTGTTGGGGAGGAAAACTTGGTCCTTGGAGTTTCGGACTTTGCTAACAAAGGGTTCAGGTTGGCATTCTGGCCAGTGCTAGATGATGAAACTTTGCAAAATCCAAGAACTTTCTAAAAAGTAAAAGTTAGGTGGAAAGTGGTTGCATGACCCGGCAAGACTCGCCAAATCCTCAGGTTTTCCTTTGTTCCTCCTCCCTACTGCAGTGGCTGGGCACCACCACCACTCTCACCTCTTCCAAGACAACCACCATTTGCTAATTACATCCACTCAGAAGGATCGAAATGCAGCCAAGTTGCAGCGCCTCGTTTGTGAAGCACAGATGTTCACGAGCAAATCCAAGTGTGATCTCTCTCACCCTCAGCCCCAGAGCCGAAGAGGGGGGAGGGTGATTCACCAACTTCAGCTGTCCCCCTCCCCCCCTTCGTACACACCTCTTTGTCCTTGTACTCGTGTGTGTCCACATAGTGATAAAATGCTTTTCATGACTCAGCTCCCGTGTTCGTTCCTCTGTCCTTCCTTCCTCTTTTTCTACTTCGTGCTGTCAAGTTCTCTCATGCTTTGGAATCATTCTGCTTGCTATCCACAAGGCTTGTTCTGGACAGATAGGATTCTGTTACAATGATTCCAAGTCCATTCGTTATACTTCCCGCCCTCCTCGCGACAGTATGGGCTGCGGGAGGACCCCAAGCTCCTACTGTATCTGGTTTTCTCACAGAGACCCTCGAGGCCACGTCTACAGTTGCTGAAGCTGCAACAACTGCTTCATCTTCAGAGGCAACAACTCACACAGTCAATGTTGGAGCGGTAGGTTATATCAACTATATGAGAAGATGTATCTTGCTGATGGTTCATAGTCTGGACACAAGTTTACCCCTGCCGAAGTCAAAGCTGAAGTTGGCGACATAATCGAATGGCGCTTCTATCCCAGCGGGCACTGGATAATCCGAGGAGACTTTGAGCACCCATGTATCCCTTACGAATACGTCGACCTGAACAGAGAAGGGTTCTCCAGTGGTGAACAGAAGGTTCAGGCCATCACCGATGATGTGAGTGAATACTCGTTCAGTTACTGCTCCATGATGCTGACATGGCCAGGCTCCTCGATTCCGAGTTCGAGTCAACGATACCGATCCCATCTTCTTCTACTGCGGCGCATCTGGATCCTGCGTAAAGTGGCACATGATGGGCGTTGTGAATCCTGTAAGAGTTCTTTGTATCGTTCCTTGTGAATAGTGGTTAACAAATCAACAGTCCAAGAACGAAACCCTCGACATGTGGCTCGAAAAGGCAAAGGATGTCGACTACCAGCTACGACCAGGAGAGCCATGGCCTACCGAAGACCTCCCCAGTGAGACAGCGAGTCCCAAAGGCTCAGACCGAGAAGATGACGACGACGACGACACATCATCTAACCTTTCACCCGGTGCCATTGCAGGAATCGCCATCGGAAGTGCTGCAGTGCTACTCTTGGCCGGTGCACTGCTCTACCTCTGCGGAAGACGAGGCGGTTTCGACAAGGCATACCGCAAGAGTTTCCGTGGTACTCCCAACACTCCCGTCGCAGAGACACAATTCAACTCTCCTCATCCTACGGGGTCTCCCTGGGATGTGAACAAACCACTGCCAGGCGTAGTAGCAGCTCCCTTTGGTCAAAGCCCACCCATGAGTCCTCACCAATCCGTCGGCTACGGAACACACCCAGCCGCACTGGCAGCAATGGTAGCTCAAGCCCAAGCGCAAGACGGAACGATAGGGTCGTACTAGTAAGTCTTTCTCTTCCTTCCGTGTGGCTGTGTGTTTTTTTGCTAACGTGTGTTCCAGCAGTGACACTTATACGCAGCATCCCGCTCCTTCGCCCTCGCAGGGTAACACGACGCCGAAGCCCCCCGAGCAAACCTCACCAGCCGAGCTTCCTGCCTCTGCGGATCCCGGGAACTCGCCTCTGCCGACCTATAACAATAACGGGCGATCACAAGTGTTTTCATGGGCAGGTGAAGAGACTGGTTACCGTCCGACAAAGTAGTGTGGATCATATTAGACAAGTGTTGTTGCGGCGTTCAAAGTTTGGGGAGGGAGTTTTCTTTTGTTTGCTTTGTGTTGGTTGGGCTTTTGGTGTTACATGGCAGTTTGCATACGTAAATTCATCTTGGCGATATCATGAGTGGTCGTCTGATGACGAGTTTGTTAGACTCTTTCTGATGGAATCTAATATTAGTTCATTTGTATGTAGGTAGTTTTTAGTAAATACTTGCAAATGAGAAAAGCCTCTTTGAGTTCCATCATACTCAACTACGAGAACAGCAGAGATTACCGGAAAGGCTACTTTCCGAATGCTAAGGTTTCCTGTGTTAACTGACAAACAAAGAGATGCTTACTGGACCTCAGCTGACCTGGGCCCTTGCGCTGACGATACCCGGAATAGCCATGTCCATGTCGACGTTTCTCACCCTTGCTTTCAGCTGCTGCGCGTTGATGCGACCGAAGCTTGCATACTAATTTCACTGCAATTTTAACCCCCCTCGGGCCAGCAATATTCCCCCACATAAACAACCATAAGGTGTAGAAGACGGGTCAATACCTTGCTAAGTTATGTTTGAATCTTAGTAAATGCTCTTCAGGTAGACCCGTTGCTTGTGTTGTTGCTGAAAACCCCCAAGTTGAGTTATTGGGTGTACATGAGAACACAATGACGCCGAGAAGCCATGACAGCGACAGCCATACAGAGTAATTGAGGATAACCACCCTATACCTCATGGCGACATGATAAGACTTGGATGGTGATACACCTTCGAGATCAAGATTGACCAGAGGGATGCCAGGGATGCCACACACGTAACAACATTCACAGGATCAGAACCAAGAATTCGAAGAGCCGAACCGCCTTTTTTAATTCCCCATGCCGTATCTATCCCATCCTTAGAGAGACCCAATCCAGCCATGAGCAGCCAATCCTCCCACGCCGAAAAAATGACATGAAGGGAATCGACCAAACAACCCGTTTGTGCGCGTAGCTTCTCCGAAAATTCGTGAGGGTGTCGTAACCGTGAGGGGGGCGAGTCTTTATAAATAGACCGCTTAGTCGAAGAGACCGAAGCCCATGTCCTCGTCGGACTCCTCAGCCTCCTCCTCCTTCTCCTCCTCCTTGGCCTCCTCGGCGGCGGCACCACCAGCGGCAGCACCACCGGCACCGGCACCACCAGCACCGCCGGAGGGAACGGAAGCGAGCTTCTCAGAGCCCTCAGCAATGAGCTAGAGTGTAATTGTTAGCATATTGTTCGTGTGTGTGTGTGTATGTGTGATGTTGTAAGATCGGGGTTGAGCATACCTCCTGGATGTCCTTGCCCTTGAGCTCGGAGATCAGGGTCTCGAGGCGGGAGTCGTCAGCCTCAATACCGACGGACTCGAGAACGGCCTTGATGTCGGCGGCAGAGGGAGAGGCGTTGCCGCCGAGGGTGAGGAGAAGGTAAGCTGCGAGGTGCTTCATTTTGAATGTTGGTTTCTGGTTGGAGTTGTGTTAGAAGTTGTGGATTTTGGAGTTTGCGCTTTGCGACGACGAGAGTAAAACTCGACAACGAGGGAACAGCGCTCAGCAGGATTAAATACTTACATCTGGAGTCAGAGGAGAACACGAGAAATCAATCAATTTAACCGCAAGTTGGGCGGAGACTGAAGCCTTCGAGTCCTTTGGTTATGGTTTTCGGTGTGACAAGGTAGAAAAAGTTCACGGCGTGACGAAGTTCAAGGCCAATTTTGATCCTGTGGGTTGCTAGCCGAATTTTTAGGGCGGGGCTGCGGGGAATCAATCCCCCCTGCTGCCTTTCTTTCTTTCTGTGTGGGCTGCTGCTGCTGGGCCCCGGAAAAAGTCACCTGCCGTTACCCTCTCGCGCACCGCCACACGGCAGCCTGCCTCGTGCCAGGATTCTCAGTCACGTGTCCTGGCGCCGCGCTCCGGTGTGGCGTTTTCCCTGATTTCCTCCTTCGCCCATAAAGGTTGGCTGTCACTGATTCTTTGTTCTTCACGCAACTGTATGATTTTCCCCTTTGCAGTTTTGTGATCGCCTGAGCTCCAGGTGTCTCGGTTGCAAATTTTGGGCGGATTCGACCTCGAACAAGCCACCTATCGCCTCTGCGCCTCCCACCACCAAGAAAACCCAAAGAGTCTCACATTGTTTGGCAAGACTTCAAAGTTCCTGACGACCAGCAGAGACAAGAGCCAGAGCCCCGACAAACTTTTTGCCGCACGCTCAATGACTCACAATCCACGCACGAGCTTGCTTGCTCTTCTCTTACTCTGAGGGATCACACCTCCACATATAGTCCTTCCTTGTCTGGCTCATCCTCTGACGCGATGCCGGTGAGTGACTGACCCGGTGGCCAATCTTTGCACCCGAAGGGAAAAAAACGTTAACCATGGCGTTCAAGATCGGAGACCTCCTCGCCCAGATCAGCGGCGGCGACGATGGGGCGTCGCCCTCACCCGCACAGAACCTAGCACGATCGAACACGCTGCCCAAGAGGAAGGCCGACGATGACATTCGCCCGTTCGTCCCCAAGGCGCCTAGAGTCACGACGCTATCTACCACAGTGGCACCACGGACATCGCAGCCGCCCAGACCCCGCCCTAACGATATACCATCGAGGCCGAGTCAACCATCACGCCCACTCGATAGACCGACGCCTTCCCAACGGCCATCAAATCCGATAAATGGCGGGGGTTCAAAACCCAATGTTTTGTCATCGAGACCCATGAATGGGGGTAATCGGATCTCGAAGCCTGCCCCTCCCAGCAGGCCGTCCCCTGGCCCGTCGAACGCGCCTCCTGCCGCCCGTGGTGCACCACCGAAGAAGGGTTCTTTCGCTGAGATTTTGGCACGGGCTCAACGGGCCCAAGCCACGATGGGTCAGGTCGGTAAGATCCAACACAAGAAGGTGGAGGGTGGCAATATAAAGAGGGAGAAGGAGGAGGCCAAGGCAGCAAAGGCAGACCCCCGAGACGTCAAGAAGCCGGCGAGGCCAAGTCATCCTTCAGGTTATTCCGGCACGGCTAAGCCAGGTCAACGGAATGGCACACCTGTCAATGGACAGAGCAGAGATCCACGTAACGGCCGTGACAGCAAGGCCCCGCCTCCGGCAAAGACAGAACGGGGCAAGGCAGCTGGAGGCAAGCCTTCTAGTGGCAGAGCCGCAGCGCCTGCCGAGGAAGAAAAGAAGGTGAAGAAGGCCGTCACGGCAACCACGGGATACACCGGCACAGCAAGGCCGAGGCCCGGTGCTGCCACCAAGAAGAAGGATACCCCCCGTGGTGGAGCGTTACTCAGCGCTCCACGGGCTCCTCGTCCGGCGCGTTCAAAGTCACGCTTCGAAGACGAGTACGACGAAGACATGGACGATTTCATTGATTACGACGATGAGGAAGAGGACGAAGGCGGACCACGATATGATTATGCGTCTGACGGGTCCTCGGATATGGAGGCCGGTATGGACGAGCTCGATATCGAGGAACGCCGAGCAGAACAGATTGCTCGCCGCGAGGATATTGAAGAGGAGCGACTTGAGAGGAAACTCAAGGCCGATAAGGAGGCGCGTAAGCGTCAAGCCTTTGAAGCCCTTCGTGCTCGACGTCGATGATCCAGCGTCTTTTATTATATCTTCCTTCGACGTTATCTCTTGAACAGGGAAGCCATTAGGCAACATCTACGCCTCACATGGTACATCTCGACGAGGTTTTCGATTGAGATGTACTACTCCAACCTCTGGTTCTTCAATCATCACACACTTATTCACCCAAAACAATACTTCACCACAACGCGAGCAACGGTCGAGGACTCGGAAACGGAGGCGTTTTATGAGATGTGCTTTTCTGACTCCCCCCTACCACACGGCTTTTTTCTTTGCTGCTTTTTCTCCCTCACCGCGTCTATTCCATACGCAAATAAGGGGCTACATTAGCGACGGAGTTGTCATCTTTCCTCCCCTTTTTTCTCCTTTTTTTTGATCTTTTCTTTTGTTGCACACAGTCTTAAAGGGGGCGGCTGCATGGTTTTGGTCGGGGGGCTTGGACGGGGAAGGGAACCCAGACAAGGGATCACGGGTGGCTTTTCACAAGGGAACACTGGCGAGGATGGGGCTGTAGATAGGTACGGACACGTACACTGGATGACGCTTCAGAATGGTATCTTGTCTAGACGTAATTGTAAAACCCTACGAGCTGCTACAGCTTGTGTCTGAGCTCCCAACCAAGCCTCCCTCTCCTGTCGCAAGTGTTTGAGCCCCCTCAGCACCACAGCAGCCGCAGAGTGGCCATCCTCATCCTCATGTAGTTCTTTGTTTAGCAATAATGGTATCAAGTTTATAACGCACTCGCGTATGATATGTTGTTTCCGCTTGGTCAAGTCTTCACACAACAGTGTCAGTCGCCACTTTGCAACTTCCCACTGTAAGCATCTCATCCACACACGTTCATAAGCAGGAGAGGACACGTAAAAGCACAAACATAGGTAATTTTCCCATTCCAAACATGTCTAGAAACTAGACGCCATTAGTGACCAGAGATTAGCTCAACGCCTGTGCCTAGAAAACCCAAACGTAAATACTGGCCCGAATAAGAAAACCAAAGGGGATTGATCACCGGAAGGCTCCAACTAAAGCTCTAACCGCCGGATTCAACCAACTTCAGGCACTTGATCCTCGACACGGAGCCCACTATAGGCAGTAACCCGCACGTCAAGGTCAAGTCAGTAACCGACCATCGTACTCATACACTATTCAAACAGAAAGGGCAGGATAGGGAACGTCCATCCATGGGTAACTATCCATTTTCAGAACTCGAAAACGACTCCTGGTAGGCCATCCACATGGTCCTAAGTCCGGGTTGAGAGGTGATCATGGTTGGCCTTGACTCTCACGGCAGATCATCGCTCTTGGATGACTTGCCATTGGTGCTTCCATAAGGCCTCAGCAGCCAGCCTTGATAGTGCTTGATTCCTTGGTTGCTGTTATTGTCGCCGGGAACAATGGAAGGTGGTGGGTTGCGACGAGGCAAAGCAGGCTCCCGCTTGACTGGAGGGGGAGGGAGGGA
>NHTE02000021.1:398256-439549 GCA_002168265.2 Fusarium euwallaceae
ACGGAGGAGGTTGCGCGGGAAGCTCAGCCTTGGCCTTCTTGATGCCTTCATCCTTGACCTCGGATGGATCAACCGCTTCAATCGCTCCCTTTTTCCGAAGGTAATCGATGGACTGAAGGACCGTGAGGTCTTCCTGCTCCTTGTCGTTGAGAATCAAACGTTGCTGAATAGTAAGACGTCCATTGTTGGCCTCGCGTTCCTTCATGGCGGCCTCTCGGACCTCGGGATCATGAACGAAGCGGCACTTGCCCTTCTTGCCGCATGTTCCACCAGTGGAATAATATTTGCAGTGTTTGGAAACGTCGGCTTTCTTTGCGGGAGGAGGAGGAGGTGGAGGAGCGACGTGGGAACGAGTAGACATGACTTCTGGCTCGTCATCTGAAGACTCTTCGGACGGATCTCTCATCTCATCACCCTCATCCCCTTGTTCACGCTTTCGCTTGATCGACGACTCAACCTTGCGAAGCTGTCGCCGGAGCTTGTCGGCCTGTTTCTCCAGCGAGGAAGCCTTGTCTTCGCCGTTTTGTGCCAGCTCGGCAGCCTTCTTAGCCTCAACACGGGCCTTTGTAGGGAAATGCTTCTTTCGTTCCGCCAAGAACGCCGCGACATCTTGGATCCTACAAACAGTTAGGAGGGGCCAGTGGGAAATGGCTTGGTCACTTACTGGATGGTCTCTTGGCCGATCAAATCAGTCAATATCTTCTCTTCTCCCTCGTCGTCCTCAGACTCTGAGTCCATTCCAGGAGTCAAACCCAACGTGTTCATCTTCCGCTTCTTCTTCTTACCCAAGGTAGGAGGTTCAGGCTTGTTGTGGTTGGAGTCATTGTGGCCAGACTTGTTGTGATGGCGAGGCTTGTCGTTTCCGTGGTAGCCTCCACGTCCTCGAGAGTTTCCATCTCTAAAGCCACCTCGGCCGCGGCGATTATGGCCATAGTAGTTATCCTGGTGAGGTGGTCCAGGAGGTGGAGGAGGGCCAGGGTAAGGGTATTGCGCTGGGGGATAGGGGGGTGCCCGAGGGTCGTGAGGATATGGCTGGCCATAACCGTTAACAGGTGGTGCCATTCCTTCGTGCTCATACCCAGGGCGAATGGGGCCGTTCATTGGAGGCTTCGGTCCACCACGGTCACTAAAGCCACCTCGTGGCCTACCATTGCCGTAGTGATTCTGAGGCGGTTGTCCTTGACCACCCCACTGGGATTGGTTAGGAGGGGGAGGAGGGCCTTGATAAGGGTAGGGCTGGGGACCGGCATACGGAGGCTGCTGCGGGTACTGAGAAGGAGGGTAGGGCTGAGGAGCGTAGTTAGGGTGGTAGTTGTTGGAAGACATGGGAGCAGGCGAATGCCCGTGAGGTGGAGGATGGCCATGTTCAGGTCCCCATTGGGGCTGCGGCGGTGGATAGCTTCCGGCCGGCGGGTGGGAGCCAGCATATGCAGGAGCATTGTGATGGGGAGGGTAGGGTTGACCACTGTACTCATAGTGGCCTTGGGGTGATCCGTGGTAATCACCGCGACCACCATTGTAGTGGCCGCCGCGTCCTCCTCTGCCATGATGCGAGCCGCCTCGGCCCTGGCCATGCTGAGGGTAGGATGGTGCTGGGGGTCCGTAGCTTGGGGGAGCAGAAGCCGATGGAGGTGGGGGAGGAGGGCCGTAACCGTAGCCTGACATGATGGGAGTTGTTGCTGGATGAAGGGATCTCGGATCTAGCGAGCGTAGGGAAGGTCTGCGTTGGTAGTATTCGACCTCGTCGATGATGTTTCGAGCGAGGATACGCGAGGGCTCGTTGGGATGGAATACTTGGGCGTGTTTATAACACCTCGATAGAAGGTTTCGTGGTCGACGTGTCGAGTGGGAAAAAGGGTTCGCGGAGGCTGCAGAACGAAAAGGTTACGCACAGCACAGTTGAAGAAGGAAGAGAGATGAAAATAAGCGCCTAGAAGAGAAGGGGGGGGAATAGAAGGAAAACGGTTCAAACGCCTAAATTCAGAATGAAAAGGCAACAGCCAAAGTGGTGGTCGCGACTGCTTGTTTGATTCCCGTCGTCTCTAGAAAGATGGAAGGCACGATGACGGCCGAGACGGGAGAAGCAGTGTGAAAGCTCCCTCCTTCGCCAAAAGCCCACTGCGACAGACAAGCTGTTGGAAATTATCTGCACACCGCAATCGCAGCTGGTGGGTCGGCCCTTTTCTGGCAGGCGGTGAGGCAGGGATTGGGAGGGAGCTAGCTCCAAGAGGGTTAGCGCCAGCGGCATTCTTTTTCTGCCGCGACCAAGGCCGTTTCCTTGGTGCAGTCAACCACTCAAAGTGTTTGGGTCACTGAGACACTCATGGGACGAAGAACCTCTTTCTTATGACACTTGACAAATATTTTGATGCTTTAGAGCAAGATATCAGGAAGTCCCGATATATACAGTGACTCTATAGTGAGTCTCACGTGCTATCAGCATGTTCATCCTGGTAAGTTGCACCCCCACCAAGCGTCATCCAAGTGAAACCGTGACTGACACTCTCAGACCAAAATCGCCGACTTGGTGCAGATTGCGCCAGCAGATTTCTCCAAGCGGAGTAAGGAAGCTATTGAGGACAACATCAATGCAAAGTACTCCAATAAGGTCATTCAGAAAATCGGTCTCTGCATATGCTTGTATGACCTGCAATGGGCTTCGGAAGGTCTCATCGGCCATGGCACCGGCCTGGTCAATGTTAATGGTTTGTCATGTTGACCTTTGAATGCTAGTGACCATGGCAGCTGATCAAGCGCCATCTCTAGTCGAGTTCCGCATGGTGGTGTTCCGTCCCTTCAAGGGTGAGGTCATGATGGCCAGAATATCAACCTCTACACCCGAAGGCATCCACCTGCAAACAGATTTCTTTGCCGACATCTTTGTGTCGTATGAGTACCTACCCCCGGGTGCCGAATTGTGCGTATTTCTGTTGCTGGATGGATTATTTACCAAGAGGCACTGACAATTGCCTACAGTAGCCATAGCCATCAACTCTGGGTCTGGAACGTTGATGAAGAGCAACGCCTACTTTACGAAATGCACGAAATGGTCCGGTTTCAGGTTATCGACGAAGAGTGGCACGACCAAGCGCCTGCCGGGCCAAAACAGCAAGAAGCAGCCGAGGCCACGGCACCATACAGGATCAAGGGCAGCATGATTGCGGATGGATTGGGCCTGTGCCTCTGGTGGGACTAGTTGATAGAATTGGATATGAGAAGGGACCGAGGATAGAGATTAGGGGCCAAGGAAAATGTGCCACGGCGTCTGTCGGCGTATGTATATTACTCGTTCTATGAATCTACGACTTAATACCCGCCAAGAAACGCTCCTCAACATCGTCCAAAACCGAGTAGTGCTCAACGACAGCAAGGTTCTCGGCCTCAGCCTTGAACTGCTTGTGAGGGTCCTGACCGGGGCCAGCCATGGGGTTAGCCATCTGCTGCGCCTGCATCTGCTGGGCGACCTGGCTGGCAGCTGTATTGTGTTAGTCAATATGCCTCGATGGCCAGGTGAACATGGATCAACACTTACCGTTGTCACTGCCAAGGAGAAAGACGTAGACAAACTGAAGACCAAAAATGCAAAGGAAGTACCAGCTAATGCTAGACATCCATCGGGGGTCCATCTCCTTAGTCTGCACACCAGCCTGCAGCATGCTCTTGAACTTGATGGTGATGGGGAAGGGCAATTTCACTATCAAAGTTAGAATATGTCTCTCCACAAGTTAGAAACAGACGTACTAATAACGTAGCCGCTGAAGAAGGCGTTGATCCAGCTCATAATGAGTGTGTTGGGAATGATCATAGCCATGTTGTTCTTCATCATGCCCATCATACCATCCATGGCACTGGGATCAGTCAGAGGGTTCGCAGGGGGTTGACCCTTGCGGTCGGGCTCCTTCAGGTACGCCCCAGACTCGAAGCCGGTGGTCAGGACATCGCGGCGAGCCTCAAATGCCTTCTGGGAGAGGGCGTGATGGTTGGAGCGCAGGGCGACACCACGAGCGAGAGACCGCTGCTCACGCATGGCCTTGTTGTCCTGCTTCTTGGGCGCGGTCGCCATAAGGACGGATACGTAGTGGCGAAGGACACCGGTCAGGACCATGACGATGGTGATGGGGATGAGGATCCAGTAACTAGAAGCTTCAGTTC
The DNA here is from genome assembly GCA_002168265.2 of Fusarium euwallaceae. Taxonomy (NCBI): domain Eukaryota; kingdom Fungi; phylum Ascomycota; class Sordariomycetes; order Hypocreales; family Nectriaceae; genus Fusarium; species Fusarium euwallaceae. Next base: position 402,409 of record NHTE02000021.1, read on the forward strand.
AGCAATTGGTGTGCGGGGAGGAGCTCTTGAAGCTGTGCGTACAATAACTGGGGGTCCCTGTGAAGGGTCTGAACAGGAACTTGCACCATTATGTCGACAGTCGAGGGCGCGCAATTGGTGAGGCAGAGAGGGAAGAGGTTGACGTCGTGTTGCGATGGAGCTGTTGGAGGTTGTGAGGTCCAAGACGCCAAATAGCCACGATCCATGGCGTCTCTAATGCGCCACAAACCGGTGGAGCTCCGACTATGCCGGCGGGCGGTTGAGCCACATCTGGCGCTGATTTTAACCTCTGATTGGTCAGGCTCTCTTTGAAGGGACAGCTATCCCACATGCTTAAGCCCCACGGCAGCCGAACCCCCATGATGGATGGATGGGTGAGCTAAAGTTGCACTTACATACTTCTTCGTTCGCAACACACAGCAACACCCCAATCTCCGATATACGTGCCGTTTCTGGCCTCTAGCCCATCATGGCCAACGCAGCGGAGAAGATTTCGGTCTACAACCTCGCAGGTAAACGCGCTCCAGCTATCCCATGCTCCTTTCAAGACCATCTCTTCTGACACGGTGGCCCTCGCGAACGACAGACCTCAAGAACACATCTGACGACGCCATTCCCAACTACCTCAACTCTCTCAAGTTTCGACAGTCGCATACCCTCACCGACGTCCGTCTCGCTCTCGGCTACAGCGCCTTTGGCATCGCTGCCGCTTGTTTCCTTTGGGACTACAAGCTTGGCTTCGACAACACCAAGCACTTTACAGCTGCTGCCGTCGCAGTTTACACTCTGGTCAACACTGCCCTGACACTATGGATTACGTTCCGTGAGAAGGGTGTCATTTATGAGGGTACATCGCCGTCTGGCGAGAAGGTAGGACAATCCTCATGTCGTTCGCATACCTCTTCTAACAAGTGTATTCCCCTAGATCTCCATCAGCAGCGCAACCAAAAAGAACGTCCCCATTTACAACCTCACCATCACCGTCACCGACAACAACTCCAAGTCTTCCGTCCTCAAGATCTCCAAGCCCTTCACTGGCTGGTTCGACGAGACCGGCCAATTCGTCGCAGTCCCCTTCCAGGAGCTGCTCGCCACCTCAGTTCCCCTGATCGGAAAGCGTGATCCCAAGCGCGTTACTGTCTCGCAAGATCTCCTCAATGCTAGCCCCGATGTTCTCAATGCCGTTCTTGCCGCTAGCGCGGGTGCTGCTGAGGGTAGCTCAACGGCAGCTGACGCAGGAAAGAAGGGAGGCAAGCAGCGACGCAAGGCGTAGGAAGAGAGTCGGGGATATTAAAATGTGCAAGAAGTTGGGATTGACTGTTCGTTTATAATCCGGCGTTCAGAGAGGATCGTGTCTTGATACCATGTTGAAGAGAGGAAGTGAAAACTCAAGGACAAACTCGTTGTATCCTAGGTGATATTATCAGAGTCACTGCAGTACTTGTTAATGTTCAAGGATTTCAACGTCATGGGCATTCATCTAGCCATCTTGTGACGTCCAACACGCAAGATTGAATGTCAACGCCGTATATAACCTCTATATCCGAGCTCCCATCCATCCAGTAGCCCAATGCTTGAAAACGCCGAGGTCGATCACTTGAGATCCGCCCATGCCACTCTCGCCAACCGTGCCGTCTTTCTCACTTCTCGCACACGATGTCCACAGACCATTGTCAGTTCTCGCTGCACCTGAGGTGCGTGTGGCAACAGATGCTGAGACTCGTACATGCGCGGTAGACCTCCAACAATCTCCAGCGCAAGCTTACCGCAAGCGCCCTCCGTCTCGGGGTCAACACTGGCAGCGGAGGACCTATGCGAGAAGACTCTTGTGCAGATCTTGATGATGCTTCGGAGATGCCCCTTACCCTTCTCAGGGGCCTCAATCAGCGTGTTCTTGAGCACATCAAGAGCAGCCTTGGTCTCAGGGCCGATGTCGCTGTTCTGCGCAACAGCAATAGAGATGCGAAGAATTTTATCCGCGTCTGCCTCGTAAATCGGGAAGTTCATATGCTTTACGATAAGGAGAACTCCAGTGCTGTAGTTTGACTTGATCTGCTGGTCTTGGACCTCGGCGTCTTGTCCGGTAGCCGCCTGTAGCATGGGGCTAACCAACTCAAAGTACACCTTCTGCACCCACAGAGGCTTGACAATAGCATAGTTCTCCTTAGTCAATGGCTGCTGTGGAACCACAATGACCTCGAGTCGCCTTGCAAGTTCTGAGCCGAGTTTGGCATCCTTTGGTGAGTCTTTGATCAGTTGGAGAAGTGGCTTTGCTTCCTTGCCGCTATATCGTCGTACCATTCCTGCAGCAAGGGCGTAGACCGAGGTGATTTTCTCCAGGCGGGATACATCGTCCTCGGCCGAAGAGGCTGGTAACAGGCTCGATGTGAGTTGCTCCAACGCGGCCATAAGACTTGACAAAGTCTCGATCTTATACTTATTGGCCAGGATGGTGAGAATGGACAGCGTAACCGGTCTACTTGGGCTAGAGTTTGCCACAAATCCGCTGAGGATCAGCTCTTGTGCGACTCCTGTCTCGAACTATATTCCCAGTTAGCAAAGTCATGATACAACCCTTGAACAGGATAAACATACGAGTCTTGCTACTGCGGACGGCTGTAGCGCTTGCAGTATACCAAGAGACAGGACATTAGGAGCATCTGATGCCAACCAACTCCATGCCGAACCATTTTCCAACACTGATTGTTCGGCCCCGCTTGAGAGCTGCTCCTCTGATATCTTTTGGGGAACGGCTATGGAGTCATCACGGAAGAGACTGATAGCGAATGTCTCAGCTTTCAGTGCAGTCTGCTGAGTCTCACTGAACTCGTGAACCACAAAGCCCGCCAAGGTGGAGATCAAATGAAGGTACTGATGTCCAGTGGCCTGGTCCACGGTAGTAAAGTCGTCACTAAGGGTAAGCGCCCCTTTTCCGGTTTGAGGATGCGAGTCGACAGCCTTGGTGGCCCTGCAATAAAGTTGTCGAGAAATGAAGAGACTGACGAGTAGGAACTCGCGTCTGATCTCGTCAACGGAGGATGATTGCGGAACCTGAGAGTGGTAGCCCACAGATGCTTCAATCTGCTTCTCTCCACCAAGTTGATCCAGCTCGGGATAAACGGCACTGACCCTTTGCAAGGGTTCATTCTCAAAGTCGAGATCTTTCCGTGAGGTTTGCCCCAAGCAAGCATCATTGAAGTGTCGAATTATAGATTGAACTGTCGCCGCCAGAGCGCACCAGATCTGAGGGTCTGCTTTTGCCTCGAGAGCATTGAAGAGTTCCGAAAGGAGTGATCTAATGGAGTATATGAAGTGGTCGAATCCGTTTCTAGGGGTTGACGGTAGCTCTGAGGATCCCACAAAGGCAATGTGAGCTCCGAGGGCTGTGATAGTCTCGGACGCTTCTTCTGCTCCCCCACTTCTCCAACTGGGTCGAATAATCGCCATGGCCTGGTCAACCAGGGAGTTAAAGCCCTTGGGATATAGACGGATTGCACGTTGCAAGGCCTTGGTGGTATCATTAATAAGCTCGTCACCACCACTTGACCGGGGATGTCCTGGGCCGGATTTCGTGAGGATAGCGAAGAGTGACTCGCAGATTTCTGAACAGGTTCCCTCGGGAAGAAGTCGCTCAGAGCCAATGTTCACAGCATCCTCGGCCGCAACAAGTGACTTGGCTGGCCTTTGGCATAGCAAAGCTCCAGCCCCCTGAACTGCTTGAGACGCAATCTTGATATCGTCGTAAGAGGCGTCCGACCTTGAGCCAAGGCTGACCACCTTCTTGAAAACCTCGTCGTAAAGTGGCTTGAAGAAGGCATCAATAGCGGCAAAATCTTCTCGTTCCTCTGCAGTCATATCTGAGTCGACAAGCAGAAGTCGGGTTTCCAAGACAACGTGGAGAACCTTGAGTAGGTCCTGGCTGTGCACAGGAGCTTTTGGGTGTCGCAGATTCTCCTTGATGTGTGTCATGACTGGAGCGGCCATCAAGACGAAAGCACTGGGCTTGGCGCTCAAGACACTGACCAAGAGTCTGCCAGCAGATGATGCATACATGGTAGTACCAAGATCTGCGACGCAGTCTCTTGTGACAGAAAGAGTATAGTCACGGAGGTCATCCCCCTTGAGCCTGTTCGTAAGGGACTTGAGGACTTCCAAGGTACCCCAGATGGTGTCTTCAATCTCTCCATTTCGGACTTCGTACTTGAGGCTTCCCCAGAGTCTGCCACAGTAAGGGGCAACAGACTGCTCGGGGTGGGTGTACTCGTCCAAACAGGCGCGAATAGTCTTGAGGATATCAACCTACTGACTGTTAGTAAACGGAGCCCTGCAAAAGCTCATCACGATTCTCACCTTGACATTGACAGTTACAGCATCACCCTGATCCAGCTTTCCAAGAAGGAATGGAAACACGTGGTCAGCTAGCAGGTGAGTTGAGGAGAAACACTTCCGTAGTTGCAACTTCAGGTCTTCGGGGGTAATGGCAACCTGTGATGCTCGAGGAAGAGAGATTGGGAAGTACGGCTTGAAAGCGCCATATACCTCCTCCAGAACCTCCTTTGAGGGCGAATATTCAGACAAAAATATTCTCAAAATATCGAACCAGACCATCAAACACTCGGGGTCCCTCTCACTTCGACAGAGCTGCAGGAGGTCAATCATGAAGCCAGCAGATGAACCATGCCGATGCTGCAGGTCGCCAGCAACTTCGGGTGTAGACATGAGCAATCGGATAAGCTCATAAATTGCAAGTCGAGTCTTGGACACTTGACGAGGAAAGTCGTCTCGCAAGGCACAGATCTTTTGGATAATCTCGTTTCCGCTATGGCGCTGGAACGATTTCATGGCCGCTATCCGGGTTAGAGCAGTGGCAGAGGGCATAATGCCAGCTTTGTGATCAACTTCGAACATGGCACCAAAGAAGCTGACCAGCAATTTTACTACAAGTTGTCAGTCAGAGCATGGGTGTATAAGACGCATACCACATACCTTGACTTGGTTTCAACACGTCCTTGCTCAAGAAATCCAAAGTTCGAGAGAGAAATTCCAAAGCTATAAGTGTTATAATTAGCAATAATCATGACCAGTTGCGTTCTTAACCTACCCTTCGCTCTTGCAGTCCAGTCTGGTGTCTCATCTTCGGCTTCATGACCACTCCCTGGCATCCACGGTTGCACGGCTTCAACCCATCGCGCTACTGGGTTTGTGTTGGCAGGTGCAGTTTGAATCTCTACAGCATATAGTCAGAGAATATCTTTGAAACAATAACATGCTCGAAGAATAAGTACCCTTGGCAGCCTTCTGAGCGATGGCCGTCTGTCGCCCCTCATCATCGGCCAGGACAAACTCGAGGGCCCACTGCCTGAAATCCGCCATGGCGAGCAGGGATGATACTCTATATCGTACTCTAGCGTATGCAGATGCGACGATGCAAGTTCAGGACCTATCGCTTGGACTTGGGAGACTCGAGTCCTCCGAGGGGTGCTCGGGTTGTGATAGAGGGCGGCAGAAAGTTGATGCCCACCAAAGGCGGTGAATTTTGATGGCGGGGTACAAGACGCTTTCGGATTGCTAGTGAAGGAGAATGCGGCGAGTGAGAGGATTGATAAAAAGATCTTGAGGAAACTGAAAGCGTCTAGTTCCGATTCAATTAGTTTAAAGATGGGCTATCAATTTGGTCCAATTGTTAGAGGCGACTTTGTCATCCTCCAAACTCCGAAGCCGGACGTTCTTCAAGCTGCGAGGATTGATAAACGCCCGCCCCCACTATTGCCGGTTTTAGTGACGACAGAGCTCGAAGCCCCCGGAATTCAGTGGTTTAACCCTGTCCTACCAAATCTTTCCATCAAGACTCCATAGCTCTTCCTCTTCACCTTGCGACCGTCCAGACTACCTACGATACCCAATTGGAGCTGGTACGTCCAAGGACGATAATATCAACTCATCACCATGGCTTCACTACGAATTCCCGCTCTTCGCCGGCTCATAGCCGCTCCCCTACGCGCGACACAAGCCGTCAACCAACGCCGATGGGCTCAAGTTCACGACATCCGCTTCCTCGCAACCACACAGCCACCACAGGCCGTCCTCGAAAAGTACCGCGAAAAGCTCAACCAAAAGGCCCAACAGGAGGGTCACGAGAGCATTGATCAGCTCAAAGCTGCCTACGCCGAAAAGATCGACGCCGAACGCCGTAGGGATGCCGTCGAGCATCCTCCCGGAACCATCCCTCAAGCTCCCGACACCCCGACCATTCAGCCGAACAAGGACCTCCCGCCGGGTCAGATCGAGCCTACAAAAGAGGGTGAGGCTCCGAGGACGCCTCCTACGGGAGCTGATAAGCCCGCTGTCAAGACTCTCAATGACATCATCGACCTCACCAAGGCGCGCGAGCTTCCCGACAAGGAGCTCACTGCCATTTGGCGCCTGCGACACGCCTCCAACGAGAACGCCATCTGCGCAGTGATCCCGACCTCGACATACAGGATCATGGAGGAGGCTGCGCAAAATGCGCCCCAATTCGTTCTCCCCGTGCCACACCCGACGCAGGGCGCCGAGATTCATTTCCTTCAGTGGACGTTCGATGCCCAGTCCAAGACGAGCACCGTCCTCTTCACCCAGCTCGCCGAGTACAAGACCCGAGGGGAGTTTGCGCAGCCACACACAACCATCACGCACCACCTAGACCTTGCCGATGAACGAGGCCTGGTCCTGATGCAGGGCCAAGTCGTTGATGATCGGGGTATGAAGCCGGAGAACGCCAGGTGGTTGGTCATGTGCCTGCAGCGATTCTATGGTGGCTGGGAAGGCGAGGGTCCTGAGCTGACCGGCGAGCGCAAGGAGAGGGCTCAAGAGCGAAAGAAGCTCCTGGAGTGGTTTGCTGCTGGCGACTCGAGGTTCAGCGTCGAGAAGCTAATGGAGGAGGCTGAGCGAATGGGTTAATCAAAAGATGTGAAACAGGACGACATATCTGACATATTTGATTGTATAGAGGTGGAATAACAGAGCCATACCTCATGTAAGATACAAAGCATAATGTACAAAATAAGTAACGATACTCCCAACCTACAGCTTAGCCTTTGATCGCCCTTCTTCCTTGTTCATCTGATCTCTCAAGATGCGCCGAAGAATCTTGCCCGATGGTGACTTGGGAATTTCTTTGATGAATCTCACACCTCCACGCAACCGCTTAGAGGGACCAACTCGGCTACCCAACCACTCAATGATATCAGCAGCCAGCTCCTCACTCCCATCCACGCCAGCGCTGGGCACGACATATGCACGGGGGACTTCAGTCTGTTCGTCTTCATTCCAGACACCGATAACGCAGACGTCAGCGATGTCCTTGCGGCCGATGAGCTTAGCTTCTAGCTCGGCTGGTGCGACTTGGAAACCCTCTGTCAAGCTGTCAGTAAGAATGCTGCATAAGGACATTTGTTATACATACTATACTTAATGAGCTCTTTGATACGATCTGTTATGAACAGGTTCCCACTGGTGTCAATGTACATGACATCTCCAGTCTTGAACCAGCCATCCTCGGTAAACGTCTCCTTGTTGAGCTCAGGTCTGCTCCAGTAGCCTTGGAAGACGTTTGGACCTTTCAGAAGCAGCTCGCCGGACTATAATCATGTTAGCAATTTTTTCGGATACGTCGAAAGGAGTATAATTCAGCAACACGTACCTCGTTGGGCGGCAGTTCCTTTCCTTCAGGATCAACAATCTTGGCCTGCATGTTGGGAACAAGTCTCCCAACTGACCCAAGATACCGCCTCCACTCATCAAACATCTGTACAGAAACCGCGGGGCTCGTTTCTGTCAGTCCGTAGCCTTGCTTTACCATGACACCCAGACGATCCCATACTGCATCTACCAGATCTCGGCTCAGGGGCGCGGCAGCTGAGTTGACGAAGCGCAGAGACGAGAGATCGTATTGTGATACCAAGGGGTGTTTTCCCAAGGCCAGGATAATCGGCGGCGGCACGTATAAAAAAGTCAAGCGATGATCTTGGATGAGCTGGCAGGCTTGCGCAAGGTCGAACTTTGCCATGACGACGCACTTTGCGCCTGAGAGGAGGCTGACGTTGAGAACGACGCCGAGGCCCTGGAACAAGGTCAGGCCTTATTTCTCTTTTTTCAAAATGTACAGAACTCACATAGATGTGGAAGAAAGGCAATACTCCTAATTGAGCATCCAACTCCCAGTTAATAAGCTTCAGGTCGAACTTGTCAAACTGACAGGCGTTGGCGACCATGTTGTAGTGCGTCAACATAACACCTTTTGGAAGTCCCATAGTTCCCTAACATGGTTAGTTATTTCTCCAGCATTTGAATAATCTCAACTCACTGAGCTGTAGGACAGATATGCAAGGTCCTTTTGCGGATCAATCGTCGGTTTCTTCGGCTTAAACCAAGCGCCCTTGTCCGTCACCTCAGTCCAATGCCTGAACCTCCCAGTATCGTCCTTTCCATCGCCAAGAAGTATGATCCTTTCAGGCTTGAGACTCGCAAGCTCAGCCGCCTTGCATGCAGTCTGTAGAAACGCCTTGTGCGTCACGAGCGACTGGGCCCGCGAGTCGACGAGCTGACTAGCAAGCTCCTCGGCCGTGTAAGTCGGGTTCGCGGGGCTCGCGACACCACCAGCCCAAAGGACGCCGAGGTTTACGACAGCGGTGTCAATGTGGTTCGGAGCGAAAAATGCTAGGACGTCACCTTTTTGCCAGTCAAAGGTATGTCGGAGGCCCCGGCCAAAGGCGGCAGAGAGATCGCGGATCTGGGCGAAGGTGTAGGAGCGCTTTGTGTCGCCGTCGATGAGAATTGCTGTACAAAATATTAGTTTTACTATTTCAGTTGTAGCACATGGAATACAAACGATGGTCATCAGGGAAATCGCGAGGACGTTCCATATAAAGGTTCCAGACGTCGACAAGTGGAATATCGACGTCTGCGAATGGTGACGAGTACGGCATGGTGGGCAATCCGGGATTGACAGATGAACAAATTGGTTTCTTCCCTCAAAGAAAAAAGACAGCTCAAGATGTAAGATCAAAGAACCAGGAACCATCACAAAAAAGGATACATTCAGCAGCTGCTTCCCATCTTATTTCAAGCCCAAGTCGCACCACCAACACCCAAAGTTTACGCCTCCAAGACCACATGACGATTCACCTCAGCTTCCATCTAGCCGCGCCTAGCCAACGAAGCCCCCCTGCTTTCCCCAGGGTGGCTTTTCCTGATGCGAGGTCTTGTCCCTTCTCCGGATGATCTAGACCGGGGTGGTGTGCGGGTGTTGTACGCGGGGAAACCGAGCTTGCGCGGGGGAGGAGACGTCTTGGCTTATGCGGAATTTAACTTTGGGACGGTTGGAGAGATCGGCTTGAGGAACGTTGCCGTTTTTGTGTTTGACCGTTTCGTGGACCGAGTCCGCGGGCATGGGAAACGCCATGGCTTATTGTGTCACCAAACAGCTTATCAGGCTTGGCATAGTATGTGATGAATTGATGAATCTATATGAATAGCAATGGTCTACATTAATATCTTGTATCCTCCTCTAACTCCTATAACAATACCATCGCACAAACTCCAAACTCGAGGCCAAACCAGTGATGCTAACAAAAGCCAGTCGGAACTATCAGCAAAAGACAACGTTTATCCTTCTTTTCCATCATTCAACGTTTCTCGTGTATATGTGTATCGTTTGTGTAAATGTATGTGTATGCGTGTATCGTTCATCCTCGTGTCTCATCTAGTTCTCGCCACTGCTGCTCGATTGAGTCTCATCAACCACATCCTCAACAACAGTCACATTTGGCTTTCGTGGTTCGACGTGCTCACATCCCTCCGGGACACGACAAATTTCACGCACATCGCATGTCTTCCAAAGCACCTCTCGAACCTCTTTGAAAACCTGGTCCACAGCATCCATAGCCCAGATCACGTCAAGATGCTCGTACTCGGGAATCGTCTTGCTGTGAACCACATCAACGAAGGGTTCGCGACCCTTCTCGAAACGTCGGAGGAGTTTCTCTCCATCGACGAGATTATCGTTTCCACAGACCCAGAAGGCCATGGGCGGTGCTTGTTCGTTGTACCATGCTGTCGAGCCCTTGGGATGTTTCCGATGCGCCTCGATTGCTGACTTTGTTCTCGGTGTCACGGGCCTTCCATCGGCTGCTCCATCCATGTGCTCTTCGGCCTTCAAGGCATCCTTAGTAGCCAAGATACACTTGTGCTTAGCAAAGCACTCCCGTCCAAGCCACCATCTCATCGACTCGGCGCTGACGTATACAGGCGCGAACTGGAACATCCGGTTTCGAAGGCCACGGTCCCAGCGGGAATCTGTCCAGTCAAAGAGGAAGGAAAAGACCTTATAGCCGAGCCAGCCATATATGCGTGGGTCCAGAAGTTGATGCATCTGCATCATGAAAGGGATAAAAGCGTGAATCCCAAACATGAGTCGAAATAGGCCGGGCGAGATTATTCGCATAAACTTGAAGTACATCTTGCCAATCAGAGGTCCAGCGTATGCCGCGGGAGCAAGGGCGCAAAAGACTGTCAGCTTCTCTCCTAGGTCAGGTCGTTGTTCCTTTGCCAAGGCGACAAATGTTTGCGTCGTTCCCTGGGAGTGGCAGATGAGACCAATCTTCTCGAAACCCGTCTCGGTGATGATGCGCGATGTCAACGCAGGGAGATCAAAGACACCCATCTGTCGAATGTTCCAACACCACATCCTCGGGTCGCTATACTCGAGTAGTGTATGTTTGGGCTTGAAACCGCATCGATTGTTTCCCAGCCAGACATCGTATCCAGACTTGCAGAGCCAGAAGGCAAGTGACTCGTCGTCATTGCAGCAGTATGCCCCTGAACTTTGCAGCAAGCCATGCATGAGCAGCACGGGAAACTTGGGCTTCTGATTCGGATCCTTAAACTTCCGTCTGGTGCCCTGGAAGACTTCCGGTCCTTGGTGAGATCGAGTACTACCATCCAGCTCAGTGTACTCCTTCGGGTCGTAAACGTGCCATAGGTCGATTATAAATCCGTCCTCAGTCTGAACCTCAAAGGTTTCAACATCAAGCCCAACTCTCCGCGCATAGTATGCCACATCGCACACGATCGGATCGGGTCCACCCTCAGTTGGTGGGAACGCTTCGGCGGTTTCTACACGATCCAAAGTGAGCCCGCTTGTCGATTTCTTTTCCACCCAAGCCTTTTCTTTCTCGTGCCTTGCGTGGGCTCTGCGTTTCTCCTCTTCAAAAAATGGCCGACATGCGTCAGGGTTGCGAAACGTTAGCCGGTAAAAGATCTTCCTCCAGAATGAAGGTATGCTTGTAAATAGAGCCCCCAGAACAATAACACCAAGAAATGCCAGACTGAGAAAGAAGGCCGATATTCGAAAGAATAGACATTGAATATTTCGAAGCATTGAAGGAGGCCCGTAAAGAGGCAATGGGGGAAAGAGAGGATTCGTATGCGACGGAGGCATGGCCTTTCGCAAGGTACCATTAGTCGTCGACTTCTGCATTGATGCGCCATTCTGTTGCTCTGGCAGTTGGATGACTTTTCGTTGTCGCGTGTCTGTACTTTCAACATTGGAGATCTTCTCCTTTACCTCGTTGCCTTCTTTGATCTCGACGCTCTTGGGTTCTCCTTGGAGCTCTTCTCGGAGAACATTGAGTTTGTGCGCCTCTTGCAACGGTACACCAGGAAGCCGTTGGCCATCTGAAGTTACAATGACAGGGTCCTGAGGGGTCACAAACTGAGCCTCGACGGCTACCGAAGGATCCTGTCCAGTAGGATGTTGGTGGGAGAGCTTTTCGGCTTGTTGACTGAACTGGACGGCGGTTTCGGCTAGCTTCTTGCCGATAACGCGAGGGGTTCGCTCTTGAGAGGCACTTGTTGTGCCATCATGTTTCAGAGTCATTTTTGAGGCCTTTGAATTCGGAAATATTATGCAATGGCGTGGTAAGGTTCAAAGTTCAGTCGGATATACGAAGAGTCGCGTATAACCGTCCTAAGATGAGGGACTAACAATGGTCGAGAGGGCGGAGAGAAGAACTAACCAGCCAGATATACCCTCATATCTGGCAGGAATAGAGGTAAAAAGAGGAAATAAAGTTGTTCGAAAACTGTAGAAGCAAGAAAAGATTAATGTTTAAGGGAAAAGGGTGGGATGGTAAACGTTAAGATGACAAAACCGGACCAATAGGGTAGGTCGGTGGCCAACTTCCGCTTTGAGAAGGGGTAGAGCCGTGATTGGATAACAAGAATAAAGGCCGGATACCGAGATGTTCTGAGTGGATTGGATCCAGGCCAGGACCCTTTTGTCGTCCGATTGTTTACAATACAAAGCGTTTCAAAAGATGAAAATGGCGAGAAAGTTGGCGGCGGTGTAAGGGCCCTTTACATCTGACTCGCTGCGAAATATGGTTGCGTCATGGGCGTTGATACAAGGGGGGGCTTGGAAGCGCCGCTGAAAGGGCCGCAGAGGGATGGAGGGTGGGCTAGCAATCGACGAGTCTGTCACTCGCTGCCAGGGAGCCGGATTTGTGGCGGAGACTGCAACGACGTGGAGGACGGATGATCCCTGCTCGAAGCATGTGAAGTTGACAAAAGGGGCTGGGGGATCATCATGTCTGGGCCTGGTTCAGTTTCCCGGCCGATCAAGCTGCAAGAGCTAATTTGCACTGCCAACGACCAAGGCCTGAACCTGATAAAAATCTTGGATATTTCTGCGTGTCAGTGACGGCGCCGATATCTAGGCGGCGGCTTCATCTTGTTCTTGGGGAAATGATTTGAAGTGTCCGTGGGGAAATAGAGCGTCATCGTGAACCTCGGACCTCACCAGGAGATAACAAAACTGACGATGATGAGAAGACACCGAATAAGAGTATCATATCAGCCTCATCCAGACTGAATAAACGAATACGATCATCGTGCACCACATGTAATAATGGTATCTGATCTTTAAACTGTTGTTTCTCTGTCAATCCAGGGTCTCAACAGCTGACCCTTTTTTTTACCCCGGAGAGTCGGTACGTACTTCCCGTGCCCGCGCCCGTGCTCCGCGGTCGGTCGGGGTACGTACCGCTTCTCCCCCCGTGTCGCGCGCCAATGCCGAGGCCAAATTCTCTGTCCTCTCGGTCGCTTTGGAGCCGCAGCCGAAACGGAAGCCACATCCCAATCTCCAATCTCCAGTCGCAAAGGCAACCGCTTTGCACCTCGGAATCTGGGGCCGTGACGACGTTGACTCGGCACAAACTCCTCACCTGTCGCTTCAATTGTCTCTTGCTAAAGTGACTGCGTGTTCTGAGCTTGTTGCTTGATACTTTCTCCTTGCATCTCTTACCACACCGTCCTCCCAGAAGCTCCGGATCGCGATGCAACCATCCCCGCGTTGCGCCTGAAGCTCCATCTCTCGACCGCCAGCTCCATCATCACCACCCCACGCCCTACCTCAGCTTCTATATCAAGATGGCAAGCTCATCTAGATCCGCTGTGACCTCGGCCAAGCGACGGAACCGCAGACGCCGCCAGGACAAGCCATCCATCGCCGCCAAGCTCATCCTCGATGACCATATCAAGAGCGATGTCGGCATTGTATCCGAGGACATTTTCCACGACCTCTTCCCCCATGTCAACAATGGTATGTCGCTTCAGTACCTAGATGCTAATCACAACTCATACGCCGCATTAGAAGGTTACTAACCCCGGATTTGCGCAGGCGCCGCTCAGAATAACATTCATCATATCGCGATCGCTCCATGGGCACCAAATGCGAGCCCGGCCGATAGTCCGTGGTCAATCGTCCCGATAATACAGTCTTCTACTCTCTCCCCCTCGACCGTGCGATTCTCGCCCTCGTCCGCGTCCCTCCAGAGCTTCGCCGTCACCTTACAACAGGTTGCTCCGTCGAAGTTGTCGAGCCATAGCCGAGGTGGAATCGAGATCCTCGTCCTCGATGTCGCTCCCGTGCCGCTCGAAACCGTCTTTGTGAGCTTGGAGAGTGAACTTACAAAGAGGCTTGAGAATGGGGAGGGCACGTTTTATCGAGACCACCCTACCAACGGCAGGGGCAAGGGCGCTGGCAACTCGTCACCAGAGGAGCGTCTTGTGACTTCTCTTAGAGCTGCTCTGAGTAGTCTAAAAGTCGTACACTCCGGCGATTTGTTTCCGCTTCCTCTTCCTCCGCACCCTCTTACCCATGTGCCTCCAAACCCTGGCAAGATCATGCTGTGCGAGCCAGTCGCCCAGGGTATCCTGACCGAGTCAACCAAGATTATTCTTATGCGCGGCCGTGTCCACACCAAGCAGATCCGTCGCGTCGCATCAGCAAGCCAGCAACTCAATGGCGGCGCCCGCGAGGATGAATACGATACCAGCACCGACCAATTCTATTCTGCTGCTGAGGATCGGGACAAGTCAGGCACCACGACCGAAGGGATGGAGTCTGCGACTGAAACCGAAACCGATCTGTCGGGCTCCGAAGAAGACGACTTATCGGACGACTCGATGGATGATATGATCTCTCTACAAGCTCCGACTCTGCCCACGACCAATGCCAGTGGAGTTTCGACGCTGCAACCGGGAACGCCCATGACTGTGGGCACTTTGCGTGGCAGGAAGGTGAGCGGTATTAGCGGTATTGCTACACCAGGCTCTGTCTTCTCAAACTTTACGGCAACCACTGCTCGACCGGACAGGCCAAGAGGCCGGCTGTTCAAAGCACAGGGCCTGATGAAGCAGATTCCTTCAGACCTGCTTCACCCAAAGCCATCCCTGGAAGATGACGAGGAGGCCAGAATCTATGTCGATGTGTCGTCATTAACTAGGATAGGATGCTTTTCTGGCGACTGGGTTAGAATTGAGGCTGCCGAGGAGCCTCCTGCCAATGGGTTCGGCGCGTTTGGCCTGGGAAGCTTTGGACAGACAGAGTCGGAACCTGCCAAGTGGCGACCTGTTCGAGTATATGGCCTGCCAGAGGGTTATTCTCAACGACCCATGACGAGGATTCCAAGTGCGAAACATGGAGAAAGAAGACTATCTTTCTTCGAGTCGCAGATCCAGCGACCTACTAGCCCTACGGCCTATGCCTCTCCTATCCTCCTCGCCAATCTTGACGACGCTTCCTATCTTCGACTCTCCCCCCTGAAGAAGGCATCGTACCAAGGCAAGGGTACCATTCCTAGATTTACCAGCGCAGCGCGGCCTCCTTATGCTCGGGACATTACTATCCACCATATCCGAACCCCTATCTCCGCAGAGAGGGCATTCCAGACCGCTGTGCTGGGTGGCTTGAAGCGATATTTTGCGCAGAAGATCCGCCTAGTCCGGAGCGGAGATCTCATCGCTGTGCCGGTCGATGCTGAACTTGGCCGTACACTTCAGGAGATGCCCGGCGCTGGAGGCTCCGAGGTGGATGATGTGATGGCACTCACTGCAGGTGGCCAGGAGACCGGAAAGCAACCTTCAAGATTTGACAGTGTCGCCTGGTTCAAGGTCGGACATATCCAGATCCAAAAGTCCGATGAGGATGAAGACGGCAGCGCTGATGCCTTCTGGGGATCTGTTGCTTGCATCGATAGCTCGTCCGTAGCCATGCACGGCTCAGGGTTTGAGACAAGCCGGATACCTGGTATCAAGCAGAGCACCTGGCAATACTATCTCGGTCTTAAGAAGACACCCAGGAGAGCATCTGAATCCACGCCTCCTCCGATTCAGGAGCCCGAGCTGCCATATGTTTCTCCTCTCAGACGTCAGCTGAGGGAATTGATTGCTGCTTCCACGAGCGCAAGGGCAATTCATCTCAAGATGCCACCCGTTGCAATCCTACTGACTTCTACGCACCGCAATATCGGCAAGTCAACTCTCGCTTCGAGTGCTTGCTCTGATATGGGCCTGCATACGTATACGATCGACGCATATGATATTCTAAGCGAGGGAAGTGGCAGTGGAAGCGATGTTAAGACAGAAGGCTTTCTTCGAACAAGAGCAGAGCGTGCTATGAGCTGTGGCTCTGATTGCTGTGGCTTGCTTCTCCGACACATTGAAGCCTTGACAGCTGACCGGATCGAGGCCACCATCAAGGAGATCCTGGAGGACACCAGAGTGCTTATTGCCACTACGAACGAGGTCGACAAGGTGCCAGATGGCGTCCGAGGACTGTTCACGCATGAGCTTGAAATGACGGCACCCGATGAGGCGGAGCGTGAGTCCATCCTCAAGTCTATCATCAGTGATAAGGGTGTCAGCCTCGAGCCTTCTATCGACTTAAACTCGATCGCCCTGAAGACTGCAGCCCTCGTGGCAGGTGATCTGGCAGACGTTGTTGAACGAGCTTCCATCGCCCAGCAGTCTCGCCTCGAGAAGCTCTCAACTAAGAACACTAACGCTGAAACAACCGTTACTGTTCGAGATGTCCAGGTTGCTGGTGGTCCTCTTGCACGCTGCTTGACCAAATCGGACTTTGATATTGCCGTGGAGGCGGCTCGCAAGAACTTCTCTGATTCCATTGGTGCACCCAAGATTCCCAACGTCACTTGGGACGATGTCGGTGGCCTGAATAATGTCAAGGAGGCTGTCACCGAGACCATTCAACTGCCACTAGAGCGCCCCGAGCTCTTCGCAAAGGGTATGAAGAAGCGATCGGGTATTCTGTTCTATGGTCCCCCTGGAACCGGAAAGACGCTGCTGGCCAAGGCGATCGCCACCGAGTACAGTCTCAACTTCTTCAGTGTCAAGGGACCTGAGCTGCTTAACATGTACATCGGAGAGTCTGAAGCCAACGTGCGACGCGTGTTCCAGCGTGCCCGAGATGCTCGACCTTGCGTCGTCTTCTTTGACGAGTTGGATTCAGTGGCCCCGAAGCGAGGTAATCAGGGCGACAGCGGCGGTGTTATGGACCGAATCGTCTCTCAGCTGTTGGCAGAGCTGGATGGCATGTCTGGTGGTGATGATTCGGGTGGCGGTGTCTTTGTTATTGGTGCGACCAACAGACCTGATCTCTTGGATCCTGCCCTGTTGCGACCTGGTCGATTCGATAAGATGCTCTACCTAGGCGTCTCTGACACGAACGACAAGCAGCAGACCATCTTGGAAGCACTGACAAGGAAGTAAGTTGACAACGCATGTTTCTGACACACTTTGATGTTAATGTATTATCAGGTTCACTCTTCACCCCTCGGTTTCTCTCGCTTCTGTGGCAGAGCGCCTTCCATTCACCTATACTGGTGCCGATTTCTACGCTCTTTGCAGCGATGCCATGCTCAAGGCCGTTACACGCCAAGCCACAGCTGTTGACGCCAATATCAAAGCCATCAACGCTGACCCAGCGACTCAACACCCAATTTCCACCGCCTACTATTTCGATCACTTTGCCAAGCCAGAGGACATTGCTGTCATGGTTACGGAGGAGGACTTTTTGGCTGCCAACGATGAACTCGTTCCCAGTGTTAGCGCTGGTGAACTGTCCCACTATGAGCGCGTTCGAGCCATGTTTGAGGGTGGCCGGGAGAAAGAGAAGGATGACAAGCCCGCCCCGGTGTCCCAACGCGTTGTATCAGGTGCATCGACGTCGTCAAAGGGCAAGGGGAAGGCTGTTTCGAAGGGTAAGGGCAAAGCCATCGCCCTGACAAGTGATGATGAATTTGACGAGGAGGACGAGGTTGATGATCTTAATGGAAGATCCAAGGGCAAGGGAAAGGCTGTCATGGGTTTCCAAGATGGCACGGCGAGTGACGATGATGGGTTGTATTAGATGAGTGAGGATCTTCTGACTATATAGGCCCTTGTATAATGAGCGAGCAAAGGGGTTGGTTGCACGTTGACTACTAGACTTTGTTGGATATACCTCCCCGGCGGGATATTAACTGAGGCTCTAATAAAGAGTCGTGTACATCATCAGCTCCAGTATTGAGCGAGAATGTCAACTATCTTTGGGTTTAGGTTGTTCTAATGTTGGTGTGGATTACTTCTTGGCGTCTTTGGGCTTGTCCTTTTCCGCTGCTGCAGGCTTCTTGGCCTCCTTCTCGTCATCATCATCATCGCTATCATCATCGTCGTCGTCGTCATCATCATCGTCTTCTTCCTCGTCTTCTTCTTCGTCGCTATCGTCGTCGTCGTCCGAGTCGTCATCAGAGTCCTTCTTCTCCGCCTTCTTCTCAAGCTCAGGCTCCTCCTTGATCGCTGTCTTGGCCTCAACAGCCTTGATCTCGTCCTTGCTCGCCGCAGAAACCGTGGCGCCCTTTAGAGAGGACAGGGAACCAGCGCTCTCCTTCCAAGTACCGCTCGTGGGGCTCTGGACGGCATTCTTGGCCGCATCGGTCTCTGTCCACGAACTGGACGTGGGGGATTGGAGACCGTCGGTCTTGCTGCTGGAGGCGGTGGCCTTGGCGGGAGAGGCCTTGACGGGAGTCTTGGGAGTTGCCTTGCTTGCTCCCGCCTTCCCCGCGGCGGGCTTGGCGGCGTCCTTGCCGTGGACCTTTTCTCGCAGAGCCTTTGAGCGAAGGTCCTTGGCCTTCTGCGCAGCCTCATCTGCGACGGAGCGGACCGGCAGGGTCTTTTCCTCCTTCTTTGTATCTGCTGCGGCCTTGGGCTTCGCGGCGGACGCTGCCTTGGGCTTCGCGGCGGACGCTGCCTTGGGTGCTGCAGCCTTGGCGGCGGCTGCTGCAGCTACGGCCTTTCCGACCGGAGATTGAGATGCTTGGGTAGGGACGGGGTTCGGGTAGATGGGCTTCTTTAGCGGAGGATCGGGAAGCTTGTCGTGGATACTGGGGATGGTCTTCTCGTCGTAGTAGATCTTGACGTGCTCCTTGAGCTCGCCATACTCGTTCCACTCTTCAATCTCGACAATATCCTATCGCGCTTGTCAGTTCAATCGCATCATCGAAGCTTTTGGAGTCGCGCATACGCCTATGACCCATCCCTCCTGAACCAGGCCAGGAAACTTCCTCACGCGGCCACTCTCATCCTTTCCGGCTCTCCGGCCCCAGAGCTGTCGGGCCTTGTCGTCAAAGGCGATGTCGACGGCCTTGAAGGGGATGCGGTTGGCGCGCAGGATGGTCTCGAGGCGCGAGGTGGCTGTGACGATGTGGGAGGAGCCAGCGGTGAGGGAGGTGAAGATGTAGAGGGCGGGATCGTCGTAGAAGGGGTTCGACATTCTGGAGATTAGGGTGTTTTATTAGGTTAGGTAACGGAGTAGATGGGGAGTTATTGTTTGTCGCAGTCAATAAGTTATCAGTCTTGATGGTGTTGATGAGAGAGAGGAAACAAGGTTCTTGGAGCTACGTAAGCTAAGGTATAGAAGATAATTAGGTAGCTGCATGGAAGAATAGGAGACGAGAGGAGGGATGGAGGTCCCCCGTCTCTCCTGAGCCCCCCCCAAAATCCCAAATGAGGCTGGAGGCTGGTGACTGGGAATGATGCGGGGGCGGGGCACAGAAGGGGTCCATCCATCCTATCCAATTCCTCCAAACTCCGAGTGCCTGAGCTGGGCTGAATGTCAGGTACAAGCCGTTTCTGATGACGAAATAGGTAAAGAGATAAATTCCAGAGAGTTTATATTGAATGTGAATGGCTCTAGTTGTCTGCTTTGGCTTACAATCTGAAGGTTGAGTAGTTTCAGCCGCGCAATCTCATGTTCCAGCTCCAACGATGGACGTCATAGACATCCATGCCCCGAAATGGCTGGCTTTCTCCAAGTTGCCCACACTTGTAAAGAGGTTGGTGATGGGCCTCATACCTTTTATAGATGCCTCACAGAATAACTCCCTAACAAATTGTCCTATTTTTGGGCGATAAACATGTTATCACCTTCTCCTTGCATATCTGCGTTGGTGCGGTATCTTTTTCTCTGCAGACAGAGACTCGTATTGAGCTGGCTAAAGCTGCACAAGGAAGGGGCGTCTTCCCCACCATTCGTCAGCTCAGCTTTGGTCTCCCTTCCTTCATCCTTCTACAGTTTTTCTCTCGTCTCCAACCCTTCTCTCTTTCTCATCTTCTATTTTTTCACATCAAATCCTGTTTTATTCCCATCTTCTCAATCTTGATCATCTCTTTGTTCATGCCTGGAAGATCCCTTCACCGCAAGCGTCATCTCTCAAGAACCCGCAGCTGAGCTGAACCCACACACCGACTCCTCATTACCGTACCTATATTGGGAGACCACCCAAAAATGGCAGCAATTTACGCATGGACAACACAGCACAGTACATCCCATCTATTCCGTTCCCGTGACGCGGGCTGAAACGCTTCGCGGGCAAGTCGCCAACTCTCCTGCGCCAAGTCTATCGCCAGAGGCCAGCAATCACTCCCAAGTTCAAGACATTTGAGTTAAAGATAGCCAAGTGGCCTGTACCATCTAAACTGTACCCTCTGCCGCCAGCAAGCAAAACCCTTGAGAGCTGAACTGAGCTGAGCAACCTCGTGCCGATTCTCGCCCCCATCTATTTATCGATACGGGGGACTGCAGATGATAGTCGCATCTCGCCTTGATCCTGGCTGAGGATGGATGTCCGAGATTAGAAGTCTATGGCCAACATCGCTTGCTCCCATTCGCATTTCCCCCCTCATCTCATGCTGTGTACAGACGGTATTGCGGCTCACAACGTCGGTGAGAGGATGCCGCTAAGCAGCCTGGTCTTGGCTGTGCCGCCCGCTTCCAACGCGCCGGCCCCTGACTAGCCATTTGCCTCTTGTCTTGGCTCTCGGAGTGGCTGCCAGTCAATACCGATCCGCAGTGGACTCACTGGCAGCCCAAACCTTGTGCACACACTTTAGCCTAGACATGCAAACGGTCGCATATCCCTCACCGCAAGCGCAGTTGCTTGACTCGACTCGAACCGACTCGACTCGATGAGGGGCATCTCAAGATGAGACTCTTCTGCTACTAGCAACTGGCCATCGCCTTGACGCTGCATGGCGGGATAATTACGTCGTCAGAGGCGTCCGGGCTAAGCGTTTCAGAGCCTTGGTCGGGGAACAGCATCGTGGGACGCTGGTTACGACGCCCGTGGGCCTTGCCATGGGTCGAGGAAATTGAATGTCCGGCGATGCAACCGAACATCTTAATCAACTGTCTTAGCTGCATCGGGGGTCAGGGTCACACAAGAGCCTGAACCTGAACCTGAGCAGTGCAAAATTTTCACATCTTTCTCTTGGCTCACTCACATGGACTCACTCTAGTTTCTCTCCCTCGACTGGAACTGCGTGGTTTAGACTTTGACCTCTCTCTCGACGAGTTACGAGCCGTTTCTTTTCAACTCACCGCGACGACATTGGCTAACCCAGCCGTGGTCCCCACCATCTCATCAGGCTTGACACACAAACCACGCAAAAGGAGAGAGTGCTAAAAAGAGTGTCATTGCGCTGGCAAGGCTCCGAGACCCATCAAGCCCCCCAGCGAAACGTGGCCATGTCAGCGAGCGCAATATATGATTGGTGCGCTGGCAGGAGCCGAAAGAGCTATGCCAGGGCTACCCAGCAGCCGAAGCGCCCTTGCAGGGAGCGGACCGGGGCCTGAGCAGAGTTTGACCGGGATGAGGTCTCTAGTTCAGGAACAAGCCAGTCAGAGTTGCAGCCGCGAAGGCATTCCGCGATCCTCGGCCGGGTTGCCGCCTTCTCTTGGACCCAATCATGGCATTACGAAGGGGATGCAGGGTACCATTCTTGGAGCAAGATTGCCTGGATGCCGGGGCTAGGTCGAACTTTCAGGGACCGGTAGCAGTGCCAACCAACCGGGGGCGATGAGGTGACAGCGCACCAGAAGGATTCTCGGCGGGCGGGTTGATGAAGGGGGTGAGGAGCCTGAGCCTCTGTAAGCAGAGATTTCGTTCGCCCTGGCAGATGCGAAAACTACAAGTCAGGCTGGATATCCGCCCTCCACACCTTGTTTTGTTTCCCTCCTGTTTCTCTCGTCACCTTGCGCTTGTACTGTCTCGACGACACTTCTACAGCTTTTGTGCTATACCTTCATTTCCACCCGGTTCTTGATACACAATCTTTGTGCCTTGCACAGCTCTCTCCTTTTTGCTCAACGCAATAAACAAGAATCACTTTCGACTTTGTTTCGAGTCAACACCGTCTTTTTCAGACACACAACAACAAAGCACTCACTGTACTTTTTGACCAAAACATCAAAATGCGCTTCACCATCTTCACCGTTGTCGCCGCTGGCGCTTCTCTGTCCGCTGCTCAGGACTATGGCCTGCCTTCGACCACCACTATGACCTCTACCACCACCAAGGTCGTCACTCTCACCCAGTGCAACCCTACCGTCTCCGACTGCCCCTACCGCACCACCACCTCTACCGAGGTTCTGGTTGAGACTTCTACTGCTCAGGTTGAGACTACTTCTGAGGCCGAGACCACTTCGTCCGAGGTTGAGACTTCTACCTCTATCTACGTCCCCCCTACCACCACCTCGATCGAGATCCCCGTCGTCAACACCACCACTTCCACCTCTACCTCTAGCACCAGCACCAAGAAGGTCCCCAGCGTCAAGACGACCTTTTACCCTGCTGGCAACACCACCACCAAGGCTGGCCCTACTGCTCCCATCACCCGCACCACCAAGCTCAACGTCCCTAGCACCAACGTGCCCGAGAACCCTGAGAACCCCGCTACCGTCCCCAGCGCTGGCACTCCTTCTGAGTCTGCCCCTGTTACCGTTCCCACTGCCGCTGCCAACGGCCTCGTTGCCTCTTCTGGCTTCCTTGGCGCCGCTCTTCTGGCTGCTTTCGTTGCCCTCTACTAGATGTCTTGACCATTCTTGGATCGATGATCTAGTTGTAGGTGTGAAAGCATCTACCCCTTTCAACTTCTTGTGAATACTTTTTTTCAACTTCTCAGGGGACGGACGTTTGGAGACCCTTTTTTATATGAGCGGACATTTTTCTGGGGAGGCAACTCTTTTCAACAACAAACAACAACATGGCCGCTACTGTGTGGCAGCACATGACTTTGATCCCTTGCAGGTCATCGGAACCGGCGCATGGATACCAGCGTGGAGTTTTCTAAGGCACGGCATGTAGATGTGACTATCTACATGCGCGCGTTGCCAGGTCTGGGGATGGATACCTCGGGACATTTTGGGAGTTTTAGACAACAGTATAAAAAAATACAAAGACACATACGTACGCTTTGGAATTGATCCTAATTGAGTGATAACAGGCAACAAGCCTCGAACATAGAATGACCCTGACGAGCTGACTATTGTTAGCATGTATGGAACATGCGCATTCTCAGCCCCAGCCCCCAGACAGACAATGTAAGCTGAGGTGGTACGCATCCATGCAATGCGTTCCTCTTTTTTTTATTACGGTATCCAACCAAGACAACGACGCTCAACAAATGTCATACAGACGCATGAGTGTAACCATACTCGCATATCGTAGAGTCTCGCCTCATTCATGATGAATCCATGTCATGCTGAGACAAGCAAGCACACTCACACACCTCATGTACATACTGTACTACACACACACATGCTGCTCAATCTCCATGGCGGATATTAAATATCCGGGATGTGGGAGCGACGATCCCTTTCTCACGTGGCCGGCCCTCGCAGAGTCAGAAACAGGAACAACCACCTAACCTATTGTCATGCACACACACACACACACACACACACTTGCTATGACGGGAGTTTTTTGCCCCCCCTCTAGTCGGGCGTGCGCATGCTATACGGCTAATGTTTCGTTTCTGGCTTGCTGCATATGCAAAGAGCTCTGTGTTGGGTTTCAGCCGCACAAGGAAGAGAGATGAGTATGACTAGCAAAGACAAGGCTTCGGAGTAAGGTACTGAATCGCCAAACAAACCAACGGTGAGTGAGGCTCTAGCGGAACTACTAGCTTTCACCCATACCGATCTTTCCGTAACAAACAAAGTCCGCGGGCCGACAAATGTCCACAATAAACGGGACCGCCGGAGTTTGACTCCGCCTCCGCTCCGGCAAAGGAGGCTCAACGGCCGTCGGCAAGGGCCTAGATCAACAACAGTCATATATTACAAACCCGCACCGATTCACATTAATACTGACTCGAGTAACTCTCTCCCAATAGATCGGTCCAGTCAGAACCCCAGCTTCATGTCTCGGAATACCCATGCATACCGCCGCCTAAAAAAGGGTCCTCTCAGACCCAGGTCCTTGGAGACGGACTCGCCAAGATGGAGGAGATTGATTTGTCTCTCTCCCTTTTCTTTTCTTTTTTTCCCGCCTCATTTTTCCAATTCTCGTAAAAAAATATACGTATACGTATATTCACATTTAGTAGTTGTATGCGACGGGCTGGAATGTGCCAGGGCTGCATTGGGTGTGATATTCCGCTTTGACACAAGTCTTCCCGCTCCCTAGTCCTTCACACACACACTTTGCGGATCTTTGTTTAATATCTTCCCGAGTAAGTTTTTTTGTTGTAGGTCCCCTCATTATTATTTTTTATTTGCTTTTTGCCCACTTTCTCGGCATCTGCGAGACTCCCGTTGCCGGCGTTCCCCGTGTATGTACGGTCACTCGAATAAGCGTATTGGACCCTGATGGATACGCGGCTCCGTATTTGAAGACAACTCGCTTGCAAAGAAGTCGTTTGAGTCGTGCTCACTCCACGTGAGGCTAGAGAGTCCATCAAACACATGTCACTGACCAGGCAGTCCAGTCACCGGGGACAGGCTGGCGCCCGGCGGGGGGGGAATGTGATGTGCCTGGGTCTTTGAGGCTTGGGTTAGGTCCATGGTTAGCGTCGTGATTCACTCGTCTAGCTCTTCTCTCCCTCCGGGACTGGGACACTGAGACTGCTACTAGCTCTGTCGATGAACCGGCAGCCGGAGCGGGTCGCTTGGCTCCCCGGTCGATTCGATTCCCACCAAGTCCCTCCCTCCAGCCTCACTGGTCCCGGATCGACTGCTTGTTTCGCCTCGTCGACCCGATAGCGTGGTCTTCATGTGGGATTAGCACGGGAGTAGACGCCGTGGCTGAATCCTGTCCGGTATTAGAGTCGGCATTATCAAACGTTTGTAGAGTAGTAAGGTAGTTAGTTGGTTGCCCTATTGCTATTACACACCAATCCCGTCCATCCTTCGGTTGTCCCTGTGAGTGTTGATATCCTCGCCTGACCATTCCACCCATCCAACCCATTCATTGTTGCCTATGTAGTTGTTGTGAAATCTATCGTCTTTTTTTGCCTTTGTTTCTCTTCAGTCTTGTTGTTTCCTATGTCCTGTGTGGTCTTATCCTCCCTCGACACCCCCCCCTGGTCCTCCTCTCCACCCGTGTCATCATTCCATACCCCGAACCCTCCCTCACCTGTCGGTATGGCGGCAGTTACCCCCCCAGACACGTGGGCATCACGGTTTTGTCTGGGTTTCCTTGGCTGAGACCCTGTCTCATTGGGGGACGGTCCCACCCGCTACCACTCCCGCGTATCTGTCCCGTCGCTCCGGGTCCAACTTCTTAGCTCGCTTTTGCTTTGTCCTTGGCGTTCTTGCCTCTTGTTAATGATATGAGTTCTTGACATCTGGGATCCGGAGCCGGTGCGGGGGCCAAGACGTGTCGACTTCCAGCCCCGGAGATGGATGGACAGGATGCTCCATGGACCGTGAGACGCTAGACATCGGCATCTCCGTTCAAGAGCATTGCCCCTGTGCGCACATCTGACAGAGCGTGCTGTTGGGCTGAGCAAGGTTGTAACAGTTGTGAACGGAACTGTGTCCGCAGAGGCCGTTGGCTGAGTTGACTGGGCCCTGCAGTTCTTGAACCGACTTGGTGTTGGCTGAAGGTGGCATCATGTCCCAGCAAGCCTGTCTTGATTCGCTTTTGGTCATTGGAGTTGCCACTACTGTTATGGAGCACTGCGTCGGTTGCAATGACCCGTCCGAGTAAGTTGCTGTGTGCTTTCGTCTCGTGTGGGATACGAATATAGGTACAAGTGATAGTTTTCCGTCTGCCGCAGATGGGGGAAGCCTACCCCTAATATACTAGTTGAGGAACCGATAAGTTGCCCCAAAGTAGAAGCACGAGGACGATGACGACAAGGACCCTCTCTGCTTATACTCAGACGACTAGGGAGGAGGCTCTTTGTGAATGTGACTTGCTTCAATGACAGGCAACTGGAGGGGGGGCTGACTGTGTTATGTAGGGCTGAACTGGACTGGACTGGACTGACGAACGAACGACTTGCAGAGGCACAGCGCGCTCTCACACACAGAGCCCATTAGCGGGACTTTCGGCTTTTATGGATATTGGCTCGTAGCCCTGACGGGGGTCTCTGGGCCCCGGAATGTTGTGGCCTTGGAGAGGGGAGGGGAGGGGAGGGGGGACCCTCAGTTGGCCCTCTCTTCTCTGTCCATCATCGTCATCGGACGAGTTTCCTCATCTCTCTTTTCCCAATACCGTCTTGTTTGCGAGCCCAATTCCATGCTGAGACGGCCGCAGGAGAGACGACGCAGCCTGTGCCCCGAGCGACTGGTACTCAGCGTTCCAGTGTCGCCAGGCACGCCATGTAGTTGGTTGGAAAATCCTCCGTTCTGCGCATCCCAGGTTGATGGGTGGTGGGTGGTGGTGGTCTGGTCTTACCAGGTGTCTCAGTCCCTTTGTTTCTGGAAGCCACCCTGCCCTGCCCTGCCCTGCTGTGATTCAACCTCAGCTCCAACCTACCATGTCAACAATGGGATGAGTAGCAAACAAACTGCAGAAGGCCAGCAGGGCAGGGTAGACCAGAACGAGACAGGACAGGCCCCGGTGCAACAGCATGGGCAGCGATGCAATGTGACGGAGATTCCGCTCCTCTATCCTTGGCGATGCGACGACGAGGTTACTACCGGACCTCTGTTCTCCTCTTCTGCACTGCACGGAGTAAGTATGTGCCGCAGCAACGGATGCCTGCGTTCCATCGGGGGTGGCGCGAGCAGGAACATCATCTCTGCTCGTTCCAGCCGCCTCACACCTGGGCATAGGTAGGCATAGTACCGTACGTCCCGTACCTATGCACCTATGTCCCGCCTACAGCCTCCTTGGGCAAGTGACGAGGGAATTGCATGACGGATGACGAGAGGCGCATCGCCCAGAGCCTGCACTGCACTGCAGTTCCCTGTACGCCTCGATTGGTTTGCACAAGTTGCAGCACCCTCAAGGTCCCGGCATCCAACACCTCGCTCAACCATTCCCCCGCAACTTGACACGTCTAAAGAGTCTGGACGGGGCTCTTTTATCCCAGCATTGCGTCAATACTGCTGGCGAAAAGGTGACATGGGCTCTGGAAACTGATATCTGACGGCTCCCAGGCCTTCGCTATTGGATGCTCGTGTGGGGGATGTTCCATGAGGGGACACATTTGCCGGCCAGATTCGCTCATTTCTGGACCCTCGTTTGCAATTTTTTCCCTGCCGCGACCCGCTACTCCTGTCTGTATCCATGGTCTGTTTGCTGCGTCTCATGCCCCTCTCGGCCGACGACGACGGCCTCCGCCAAAACGGGTTGAGGTTGAAAGTAGCGCCTCATCCTCGCGCGGAGCCACAAATCCCTGGACCGGGGGCTGTCACTTGAAACTACACCAAGTGATCGGGAGACGGCCTTATCTCAAAGCTTCATAGCGTCCGTCAAGCTGCATTGATCCACCAAGATCGATCCTCCCTCGCCTGCGGTTGGACGAGCCTGACCCCTGTATGTTTGTGTTACACATAGCACGAGTTTCCCGGGTGTCGTGATGAGAGTGAGATGCGTGTGACAACATGTTTCCTGTTTCGATTTACCTGGACGCCCCGGTACCCCCCCCTAGGCTGACTACCAAAACCGTTGAGCATCCGGCCCTGACGATGACATTGGCGATGGCGACTACCGCGTCCGTCTGGATTATGGTGGAGTCTGCGTGTGACAGCCCGGCGGTCGTCTTTGCCGCCGGCAAAGAACGCCTGGTTGATGACAGACCATACGCCGCATCAGGTGGTTGGCCGAGGCAATTTCATGGGTGAGATTTCCGGCTACTATGTAGCATGCGTGAGAATCCGAAAAAGACGGACTGCTGCCCACGGCTCGTGAGGGCATGGGACAGGGCACCAACGGAGCGGTCCATATCCATACCATGAGCAGGGTTGTGGTTGTCTAGGATCCAACCCAGGCCAGGCATTTCCAAGCCACTCATGTCGGAGCATCATTTATGATCATTGTATCCATGTGAAGCTGGGATACACACCACACTTTGCCGACCTGCCAAGTTGACAATCAGTTCTCCATCTGGCATGACATGAGAAACGCATTAGAAATCGGCTCACCTTGGTGTCGTTCAACGCAGGTCCAGGGACCCACGGCCATGTCGACCTAGGCACCTTGAGATCAGCTCCATGCTCACCCGTTCTCCCCGCCCCGTCCCGTCGGCTCCTCGCTCGTGTCAAGTCGCATTCCTGGGCAGCATCGAAAGTTGACTGATGCCGGCTCCCGGATGAGATTGCGGGCTGCTGCAGCAGTCGTTGCGTCTAGCCCGCGGTCAACGGCAGAACAACTCATCTTGATATGGGCTAAGCCTGTCATGGTGTCTCTTGCTTGCCCTAGCGCCGGCCATCATCGGCCAGGGACCTTGCGAACGCCATCCCATTCGCCTGGACCGGGGTGAGATGCAACCTTCTTGCAAGATCCAACGAGGTCCGGGCGTTCTGGGTTCGCGTCCTCGAAGAAATTAAGGCATGTCTTGTGAGGGTGCCATGCAAGATAGCGGCTGCATGTCTTGGTTTCTGCCGTGTTTCTCTGCCATGCCACTGCATGCTTCATGCGTGGTCAGGCGGGGGTGAGGTGGCGAGGCCATCGGGCATAACCTCACATATCGAATCCCCGCGTCTGAGATTTGATGGCCTAGTGGTTTCTGTTTGTACCTGTGGGCCTGCAGCACAGTGAGTGCCGGGTGTTATAGAAGACCATGGACCATGGGGGAACGAATACCTGAGTGAATACCCTTTGTGGATGCTTGCATATTGTGTTCCCGTGACGGATCGCATATCTCACCATCGAAACCTGTCGAGGGTGTACTTGTAAGTCATTATTAGCATCAGAAAGCCTGCCATAAATCAAAACATTCATAGAAACCGTCTGTGGCGAGTGATGTTCTTCCTAGAATCAGTGCCGCGGGGACGGCACTATAGTACGTTTGCCGGGCATGCAAGATGTCTAATCTCGGCAATATGCCAGCACGCATATCGTAATCGGAATGGACGGCCAAGACAGCACCAAAGTGGCAGGTTGACGTCTTTTCGGCTGCATTGATCCAAGACGGTGGCTGTGTGAGTTGGCTCGACCTGCGGCTGCATATTCTGTTCCGTCCCATCCAGCCAGCTTTTTTCTACCCGAGTTAGCCTCCACGAAGCAGCATTGGTCAGGCCATGGCTTGGATGCTGCCTGCTAGTATGCCCGCAAGGTCTCGAGGGAGGTGAGTGTAGTGCTGTGGCGAGTAATTGAGGTTATTAATGACCCTTGTCAACAGCACCTATATGTGATAACGTCAGCCTTTAGATGTCAGGTGGTCTAAAATCGATATCACAGGCGTAACCGAGTCAATGGCTGGTGGGCCGGGGGTATGTCCAAGCCGCGGGGATGAACTGAGGTCAAGTCACGATGATACTGGTACGGCCGAGCCCAACATAGGCTAGTGTTGAAGATCACAAAGCACCGAAAGAACGAAATGAGTTGACCAAAGTGATGCATGCCTATTCTGGCGCCTCGTAACCTAGGAGTCGGCCGAGCCTGCTTTCGGATGGTAACATTGGCAAGTCGACTATCGACCTGCTGTAAACTGTTAACACAATGATTATCGGTCGTGTTATACCACCTACATCTTCCTTGGCTAGGAACAACAACTAACCGCAGTTAGTTTCCTGCCGGTCCAGGTAGATCCACAAAGACCCTTTGTGATATTCAACTGCTGGGGGGGTTGGCATGCAGGAATCGTATAATGACGTATAAGAGGAAGATCAAAAGAAGGATAGTGAAGGCGGCAAGGGCAACGATGAGGTGGGTTTTGAGATATTCATGTCCCCGCTTGGTCGGAAATCGGAGCCACTTCAACCTGAAGGCTAGTGACGTCCGTGGCCTGGTCCCCTAAAGCATGGCAGGTTGGTACATTGTTGAAAGATGCAGTGTTCGCTGCAACGGGCGTACCTTGGTATGATCCATGCCTCTGTCCCTTGGCTGCTCTAGATCGTCCGAGACACCATCCTGAAATAGGCTTGTCAGTTCGGACAGACTGCTTCTTCAGGCGATGGGTCTTACACTTCCGCCGATTATGAACGTCTGGACCTTGTCAGAGAAGTGGACGTGGGGGGATTGTGGACGGCAGATGATGTCGAGACTGCTCGAACATGACTCCGAGGCTCCAGGGGATGGGTCAATCGAATCTTCGACGCGCGATTTGGAATCGGCCAAGCCTTCTTCGGGATCGGGGTGGAAGACTTCGGGCTGTTGTTTGGAACCGTTCTCCTAGGAAGGAGTAGTCACCGGCACAGACGCTCCATACATGGCAGTTGTGGATCTTGAGAAGTGTCAAGTACCGATTCACGCTAATATAGAGGACCGAGGGAGGGCCGAGTGAATGACAGAAGGGAGAATGATCTCAAGATAAGGTGTTTGCCGCGGAGAAGCATGAAGGAAAGGCGGAAAGCAGACAAGAGTCTTGCCGGAGAATGTATAAGACTGTGGTATGAGCAATGCTGCGACGGGAAGATGCCAAGTCTTAGAGGCACGAAAGAGAAGAAACTGGTAATTAGAAATACTTGCATAGAGGAAGCAAGATATTGGCCAACATCTGAAGTTAGAATGAGGCTGTGAATCAGAGATCTAGAGAGAAGAAGGCAAGATGTCAACCAACAGGTGGGCGCACGTGCCGTGTCTCGCTCCCGGGCAGGCAGGTGCCAAATAGGGAAAGAACCAACTCAAAGTTTGAAATTCTCCGTTATGAGGAGGGCACTTGCTCTCAGATGCCCGGGGGGGTACCTTCCAAATCCATCCATGCCGCGGCCGGGGTCTTCTCAAAAGGGGCCCTGCTGTCTTGCTCGGGCGAGCAAAAGCACTAACGAGCACGATTTTGAAAAGGGTCCACGATGGAGTGGAATCTGGCGGTTAATACCGTTGCAATGCCGTGCTTAGTCCCTCGTGGCGAGGCCCATCGATATCCCTAGACCGTTTCTGGGTAGGGAATGACTCGCAGCTGTAGCCGACACCAAGCCTCGTTGATTCAATACCGGAGCACATTTGTTGAAAAAGTTTCAATGGTTCGTGTCTGTGCTTGCCAAGAATGGGTTTATTCTGAAGTTGCAGTGGATTTTGATTGTTACAGACTGCCAAGATGTTCTGGACTTTCTGGTGGGTATCGCTTCCATGGTAGAATCATCCATCGGATGACATCTGAATGGGCTATCAAGATCGGGTATTGAAGCCTAATGCCCCGCCCCGAAACAAGCGCTTGAAGTTCGGGGCAACCGCCTGCTTGTGTAACGCAAGCTTCGACCTCTTGACATCACCTAGGTCCGAGAATCGGGGAGCCGGCCTCTTCCAGACCTCCTTTTCGGCAGAGTGCTCCGGGACTCGTCATGGTTGCGACGAGCCCTGAAAGTTGACGCTTTGGCTTTGGTCGCCGGCGCTTTCTTTGTCCGTGGCCACATTCTTATCTAGCTTCTGCTGCTCCTCATCGATTTTCTCCTGGTTATCATCACCTTGAGCCTGCTCAATTTGGAGAGCGAGTACTTGAAGTTCCAGCTTCAGTACTTTGTTCTTGATCTTTCTGTTATGTTGTCAGCCCCTTATCTCGGCGGATTCGAGACAACCTTTGCGACAAACTCACCCAGTTTGCAGCGCCTTTCCATCATCACTATCCTCTCCAACCTGATCGATGGCGTCATTGAAACCGCCCGCGTCTGTTTCGGCGGCCTCTGCTGTCTCCCGCGCGGCTTTGAGGATCTCCAAATCCTGTTGACTGACTCCAGCTAGGTTCGCCCGAAACTGCTCAACCTGGGGTTTGTAAGCCCACAATCAATACGACATCGAACCTTGGCAAAGAACGGACCGGAAACTTTTCGGCGACCTCTTGGAGTGCGTTACCAGCAAGTCCATCCGAAATCTGGAACTGGGCGTAGTCCTGAACCTGCAACAGGTTGGCCTGTCTTCGACTGGGCATCGCTGTGCTCCAGGCAGCCAAAGATGCGAAAAGAATCGACCTTGTCAGATGCATGATTTTGGAAGATATAGAGAAACGGTCGAAAAAACGGTAAATCAAAGGACGTATCCGGAGAATACTTGGCCAGCAA
Organism: Fusarium euwallaceae; assembly: GCA_002168265.2. Classification (NCBI taxonomy): domain Eukaryota; kingdom Fungi; phylum Ascomycota; class Sordariomycetes; order Hypocreales; family Nectriaceae; genus Fusarium; species Fusarium euwallaceae. Next base: position 434,678 of record NHTE02000021.1, read on the forward strand.
GCAATATTCAAACAATAGCACCGGTGTGGACAGGAAACCCAACGATGACGAATACGAAAGTTGCGAAGAATACGGCCGAACCCGCGAGCGATGATAAAAAGAAACACAATCGGTTGATTGAAGGCGCCAAGAGGAAGGTCTATATGCATTCTTGGGCAGCCTGGTGCGCAGTGGGATATCCCGTTCTCGGCGTCAACCAAGGTTGCAACGATTCTCAAACGCGCTCGCAATGAAACAAGGTCGGTACAGCAAGACCGTCTCGGCCTCGAGAAGTTTCGAGGCCAACCCCAAACCACGGCCCATGACTGCTTCACGATGCCTTCAGGAGGGAACCCCAAGTTACAGGTGCCATCCCTGACGACACAGGATCTGCGGCAGTTTGGGCGTTGGTAGGAGTGGTTGTCAGGGTGCTCTTGGCGGGGTTATGTAAGCCGAGAATCCACCCATGTCGAAGCTTGGCATTCCCCCCAGTCTGGGCGGTGTCTCAGCGACCCCAGCGTCTCGGTTGTGCTTTGAGGCTATCTTTGGGACCTGATGATGAATTGGGGAACAGGCGAAAGCTTATCTGTCCAGCCACAGAAGTCTGCATACGGATTGATAAGGAGGGATCGTCATTTGACAGGAAACCACATCTACGACGCCTCAAAACTGGCTACTCTGTACTAGGTACGGATATCGATGGACGCCGTTATCCAGAGGCCCTCCCCACAGCGTTGGGGACCCAGTATCGGGGATATCCGACACAATTGCAACAAGGGCTCCAGATTTGAGTTTCAACGTGGCCTGGTTTGCGGAAGTTTTACCCCGTGTTCTCGATGGCGGCAGCTCTGGAGCTCCATGTCTTGGATTTGCTAAAGGGCCTATTTCACGAGGGCATCAGACCCTAATCCTGCCACGGGGACACATTCGGAGGGTCGGTCGGACACCGAAAGTTGTTGAGGCGGGGCAATGGAGCTTGGAAATTGGCCGGTCTTGTATCGTCTGGACAGGTTGCGAAATACCTGCAGATAAATTCTGCAGAGGCTGTTGCAAAAGGGGACGTCAGGGGCTTGATGACATCCCAAGGGTCCAACGCTACCTTAGGCGAGAGGCGCTTTTGCGAGGTAATGTTGTGCTTGTCATGGATACTGCAAAGGGGCTCATTCAAGAGCGCTGCTAGCTTTCAATTCGGTCCATTAGGACTCAATTGATTGAAAGAGCCACGTATCACCAGATGCGACATCAAGGGTGACCGCCAAGGATGGGTCTGCAGTTCTGTCGCGCATAAGATGAGCCGAGATGGAACAGCTCGCAAAGCTAGGCAACCGCAATTCCTCGTCTCGTTTTAGCCTAAGTTATAAAACAGAAAAACAATGAGGCCGATGTTGAAAGTCCCGTGGCTGGGTCCCGTCTGGTTATCGTGAGGCGCATATCAAAAGGGGCAATTGACAAGAAACCGAGGTTGGTGGGGGCTGGGCCTTGTTCGGATCGACCATGAATGCAAGAATGACTGGCTGGAGTGGAATCTGTACCTGTACCTGCGTATTGAGGCTGGATCGATTGGTTGTGGGTGGTACAGTAACAGTAATGGATGCACACATGCAGCTTGAGGTTGAAGTAAGCAAGCAATTGATGCGTATGGTGGAGAGGAGCATGAACAGGAGCACAATGAATGATCAATTGACATGAACTAAAGCTTAGAATTCATTATCTCAACGAAACAATCAGTGATCTGCCCACCATTGAACCCCGTGGTAGCAAAGCAGCCTGCAGCAGCATACCCCTATAATTGGGCCTTGTAAAGGACACCTTAATGTTCACTACCGACGCTAATCTTGGAAACCTAGGGAGGTTCGTGGCCTTTCCCAACCAATAGACGCTCCGAGAAGCTGCCGAGGACCCTGTTTTTTTCACCGCCCCTCTCTCAATTGGCAGCGACAATCCCAATTGCTCCAGGGTCAAAGCTCTTTCCCCTTCCCCCACGAAATATCCTATCCCAACCCGTCCCCTCAAAAAAGAGCGGACTCTCCCTCCTACAATCTTTTCCTCTCTTTTCAACATCTACGAGGTTCTGGTTAGCCATTGGGATCTGTAGACACCATGGCAAAGCCCGCCAACGTTACAGGCGCAGACTTTGAGTTTGTTAAAACTCCCGCCTACCCAAAGCCCGACTTTGATAAGCTGGAGGACTGCGGTGTTCCCACTACTCGGGTAAGTTTTTGCGCCGCTCCATGATGTTTGCTGTCCTTTTGGGAGGTTTGACGAGCTACTCCAAGTTCGGCTCGGGGTCAATTGGACCCTCATACTCTTGATATCAACATCAATTGCCTTGTTCAACACAATTCTAACACCTGTCTTTAGTCCCCCGCTATCAAGAATGCTCCTCTTCCCGCCGACGGCTCTGGTGCCGACACCTTCAACAACTATGTCCTGATCTCCATTCTCACCATTGTGCCTTGGTACATGAGCTGGAAGGTTGGTGGTGGTTTCAAGACCACCATCTTCTTTGCTCTCATCGTTGACCTTCCTCTCCTCGCTGTCTGGTGGTTGGTCATCTCCTCCATCAGCCCCCGCAAGACTGAGAAGGTCCGTCTGCCTGGTCGCCCTGTCGAGTTCTACCTCGACTTCAAGAAGGAGTCGGACCGCCTCAAGTACCGCGGCCACAACAAGATCCCCATGGAGACCTTCCACGAGATGTACTTTGACGGCGAGGTCGACTTCAAGGGCGACTGCCTTGAGGTTATGGAGTACCGCCATGACTGGGCCAGCTTCCGCTTCACCATTGGCCTCATTAAGTTCTTCCTCTTTGGCATGATCCCCGAGGTCATCATGCACACTCGTTCTCAAGGTATGTATTTGCGCTCATGACTGCTATCAACGGTGACTAACCTGGCATAGACGAGGAGCAGGTCCGTGACCACTATGACCGTGGTGATGACTTCTACGGTTGGTTCCTTGGCCCTCGCATGATTTACACTTCTGGTATCATTTCCAACATCAACCGCGAGGAGACTCTTGAGGAGCTCCAGGACAACAAGCTCACCGTCGTCTGCGAGAAGATCGGCCTCGAGGAGGGCGAAACCATGCTCGACATTGGCTGCGGTTGGGGTACCCTCGCCCGCTTTGCCAGTGAGCAGTATGGCGCTCGCGTCACCGGTGTTACTCTTGGCCGCAACCAGACCGCTTGGGGCAACAGCGCCATGCGCAAGGTTGGCATTCCTGAGGAGCAGAGCAAGATTCTCTGCATGGATTACCGTGATATCCCCGTTCCTGAGGGTGGCTACAAGAAGATTACCTCGCTCGAGATGTCTGAGCACGTTGGTATCCGTCACTTCTCCAGCTTCCTTACCCAGGTTTACAACATGCTTGACGACGATGGTGTCTTCTTCCTCCAGTACGCTGGTCTCCGCAAGGCTTGGCAGTATGAGGATTTCACCTGGGGTCTGTTCATGAACAAGTACATCTTCCCTGGCGCTGACGCTTCCACTCCTCTGGGCTGGGTTGTCGACAAGCTTGAGGGCACTGGCTTTGAGATCAAGCACATTGACACCATCGGTGTCCACTACTCTGCTACCCTCTGGAGGTGGTACCGCAACTGGATGAGCAACCGTGATAAGGTTGAGGCCAAGTACGGCAAGCGATGGTTCCGCGTAAGTTGATTCCTGACGGTGTTGAAAGATTATGAAATACTAATGAAGTTGCAGATCTGGGAGTACTTCCTTGCCTACTCCACCATCATCTCCCGCCAGGGCAGTGCTACCTGCTTCCAGATTACTCTTGTCAAGAACATCAACTCGACACACCGAATTGAAGGTGTTCCCACCCAGTTCGCTCTGTCGGATGCTCTGAACAGCTGCCGGGCCGACATCGAGGCTTGGGCCGCCAAGAACAATGTCAAGACTCCTGCTGAGTACCTGTAAAGGTGCGGCTGAGATTGACGCGAACCCCTCGCGAGCTGCTGAGAATGTAGCATGGCGTCCGGTTGGGATGCCCGACGAGAATCAGGGATCGAATTGTCACTTGGTTGATGACGGGAATTGGGAATTAGATCTATCATATAAATGTCCCAGATTGCGCCCCCTTGGCCGATTGAGTCGGTCAGGGCTGGTCCAGATGTAATTGGGAAGTTTCATGTTTCTTTACGACGATAGACGTCATAACGGCAGCGTTGAGGGAGGAAATGAGACAGCAGAGCTGATAGAGTGCTACGGCACAATGACGAATTGAAAAGTTTTGACGGTGCTGTGCTTGTGTGTCTTGAGTTGAGTGTAGAGTGAAGTCATTAAAGGTAGAGGGCGTCATGGCTGGTGATCATGACACCTCAGCCTCAACTCCAATATCTCGAACTGTGGCGTCATATCTTCACCTGGGAAAATCCGTTATCAACTTGACGTGAACTATTGTAACTTGATTGTGCAACCTCAACTCGACAGCTCAGAATTATCAGTTGAGTTGAAAGTCGGCTATCAGCGGCAATAACTCTCTCTTTTTCGGGTGAAACACTCAGCTCTGTTCTCTCTGTTCTCACTCGGCATACGAAATTGATCACCAACCATCAACCAAGGCCAGCCTCCTCAACAGCAACAATACCAGACTGAGGGCGTGTGAACTATATCTATTCAAAATGAGGATCTCACTTAGAAGCGTCTCTACCGTCAGCCGCCTTGGACGCAGGACATACACCACACCACCAAAACCCCTCCCCCCAGCCGTGCAAGCAATAAAAGCACATCCTCCAAAGATAATACCAGACTACCTAACCCCAATGCCCTCCCACCTCCTAACAACAACCCTAACAGACCTCCTCTCCCCAGCCTCGCCAACCCAATCAACTCCCAAGATATCATCCCCACCAATCCCCCTTCCACAAGGCCACCACCTAGTCTACTTCCC